>QGMI01000580.1:0-24819 GCA_007821535.1 Lachnellula occidentalis
TGGAGAAGGAGAGGGGGACCCAAGACGAGGAGACTACTCTGGACGACTATGATACGGCGAAGTTGGGTGCATCGGGCGGGACGGCGAATTAGGTGTAGGAATACCAGTGTCAAAATATTGTTTGTATATATATGGGGACATAAGTATCTAGATGGGACTATGTATGATGGGAAAGTGTGGCAGGGCGAGATTGGAACGATGTAGAAATACTAAGTGAGGCGTTTTAAAGCGCTTTCGGAAATGTTCTTGGCCATTATATTTCCAGACACCAGATTACTTTACCCTCCAATGCTTGTAATGTCGTTTCCGTTGCCAAGCGGCAATACTATTTCGCTTCTCTTTGCTTTAACTCCTACAATGTTTTACATCCTTTCTACAAGAAGTCACTGCTACCTGAAGAAGCCTCGCGGTAGATAGGGAAAAGCGGAACCAATTTATAATGTGCTAGGTGGCGGACATTTAAAGTCATTAAAAACTCCCGTTTCTTGATTCATTGTTGAGACTCTAATAGAATATAGAGAATACAGGCCAGCCCATCTATCATCTTTAACCTTCCTTGCCCGATTCTTCCTTCTCGCTCGCCTCTCCATTCCCCCTCAACTCTCCCATCTCGCTCGTGGCCGTGCCATCCGGATACACATGGAAGGTTTTGATACCCTGTGAGCCTCGGACGCTGACACTGATGATCATTTCTTCGTCGGTCGGGTTATATGAAGACTTGTGGATCGGGTTTCCTTCTCTGGATCTAGGAGTAAGTGTTAGATTTAGTGCTTAGAGAAACGGTTTTCTCATAGAAAATAATTACTTAATGTTGACTTGCTCGACCTTTCCAACAACCTTTTTCATTGTTAGATCGATCTACTTGCTTGCGTGTGGTAATAATCAACTTACTTGCTCTGCTTTGCCGCCGGGTTTGATCATCTCATCCAGACCTTCTTTATATCGCTTGGGTAACTTCTCCTTTTGAAATCCAATGAACTTGATGAGATTTCGCGCCGTTGTACTGAAAAAACGAGACATTTTTGGTGTTGACGTTTTTGGAACTATGAAGTTTTGAAGTTTTGAAGTGAATTGTTGGTTTGTTCCTTGAGATTAAGTTTTGTGGAAGTAGACAGTGACTGAGTTCAGTCAAAGTCACATAAACGTTACAGGACAGATCAAACAGCCATATCATTACTCAGTTTGTTGACGGGTCATCTATTATGAGAGCAGCCCATACGTACGTTTTCACAGGAATATTATACACCTGTGTGACTGTGTCTAATGCTGTTTGTGCTAAGTCGTGAATTTCAATATTAAGTATAGTTGTCACCAAACCTCGTCTCATCACACACGGGGAATTTCGCAGCTATTTTCGGTCTGCATAGCGTTCATTATACTATCGCATTAAGCCACGGATCCTTGAGCAGCTGTTTCGCAGTCTTCCTGTCTTCGGGGCGCCATTGAAGCATCCCTCGCATCATCTCCAAAAACATTTCCTTGTTCTTGCCCTGAAGACGAAACTCAGATTCCTCCAAACTCGTGCCTTGCGAGATGGGCATCTCAGCTATCCATTTTCCTATACCCCAAGAGATTAGTAATAATCTTCAAGGGACCTGTGGCTTCATCGTAGTACGCACCATCTTCATCGAAGAATTCAGAACTTCGTACTCCTTTTTTGAGCAGGTCTAGTGGGGGAGGACCTAGCAATCCAATAGCCTCTGCTAGATGCGCGCGAGTGGAGTACCCTTTGCCATCGGGTTCATTGCCATGGAACATATGCTTGCCTTCAAACAAATCCCATACCATGCAACCCACGGTCCATATGTCAACAGGGTAGCTCCAGGCAGCCTCGACCATGACTTCAGGCGCCTATTGATAGATTAGTACGGAGTCTTCAAAGCCATCGGTGGGCGACAATGGTTAAGCCATGTATCAACACACGATCTCTTTACTGCATGGAAGATAGGAGACGAGAATAACACTGACCCTGTAAACCTGGGGTCCTGCTTCGTGGTTTCTTTTTACGTCACCTCGCACTGCTGAGCCAAAATCGCTTAAGGCAGAGTCGCCAAAGGTTTTTGGAACATCCAGCTGTCTTGAGGCATAAACTGTTACGCCATCGACAGTTTTTCGAGGAGAAGGATGTTCCAATTCCGCTTCAGTAAAAGCGCTGAGGATGGATTTATCTTCAATTTGCGAAAGTAAATTGTCGGCTTTGATGTCTTTGAGGAGTAGTCAGCAAAATATCTAATGGATATGACTCAATGATTGATGTCATATTCGGAATTGAAATCCTGAAGGCGATATAGGAGAAACTATAGACTTCCTACGTACCCGTATGAACAAGTTTACACTCTGTGTGCAGGTAGTCTAGTGCCTGGAACAGTTGGTAAAGGGAACCCCTGAGAATTTTCTCGGTGAAAAGGCCGTCTGGAAGGCGATGTCTGTGGTCCCTGAAGCTTTCCCACATTGGCTTTTGGACGAGACAGGTGTGATCACCACCAGCGCGAGGTAGTGTCAAGGTTTCTAAGGCAGTCCTGATATAGGAATAGCCAGGATGCGAACGATTGCCTCTGGCTAGGCACTGATATATTTCAAATTCCGCCTTTTGATCTCCATCGCGGGTATAAACTTTTAATGCGACGTGCTCGTGTGCTCTAATTCGTTAGTCTTTATATATAATGTTTGATGCTGTGGGGGGAAGGGGGCTTACTGAAGGTCGCGAGCTAGCCAAACCGTGGATGTTACACCACATCCAAGCTTTCCAACGACCTGATACTTGGACGCAAAGACATCTCCAATATTCACTGGATAGTATAGCCCCATTTTGAAGCCTTCAAATTGTTCTTCTTCAAGAAGTTGGGCGCCACTGATTACTTCGAAGCCGGTGGTGGGAAAGCGCAAGGGGGGCCATGGTGCTCTCCGGAAGGCGGTTTTCACCCATTTAATGAGAGATGCCATTGTCGATAGAGAGATACGCGTTGTGTTCGATTCTGACTTTGTTTCTGGAAGAGTTTGATGAGGAGGTATACTTTGGGTACAAGTAGTTTGTGATGTGCACGTCCCATGTTATTAATGAATGCCTTGACGTTCAGGCTGCACGTCCCGTACTAAACTTGTACTACCTAAGGTACCTAGGTACTGTGCCCAACCAGGGTCCCAACCCTTAAATTCTTCGTTATGCTTCCACGTACTAGTAAGAATAAAAAGCACTTATCATAATGTCCTAGGCGGCGAGGGACATTATAATAAGTGGATCTTTTTCTAACTTACTTTTAGGTAGGAGGTATCTTACCTACCTTAGGTAGTAGTTGGGTTTGGCGCTAATACGAATTAGGCGAGGCTCGCTCCCCTTATCTGCCTCGCTACCCAAGAAGGTCTACATCCAAACTACATATCCAAAAACCCACCAACTCACATCGAAATAAGCAGCTGAGCATCCTGACCCGACATTGTCACCAGGATAATTTGAGGGAGACAACGTTATTCCATAAGGATCGACCCCATCTACGTTTTAAGAAACACCTAAATTTTCTCAATGGCAAATACATCGCCTCCAAAGCACAAGCGATTTGAGCCCAAATGGGTTGGCAAAAATCCCAGATTCCGTCTTCCTAAGCGTTAGTTATTTATCTCATCCCTCTTGTGGCATTAAATCTCCACTTGAAGAAAATAGGGCTTGCTGATACTTTCAATAGAAAAGAACAGGTCATTATACAAGATTCTCCCCGAGGGAATGCACCATGTGCTCTGCGAGACATATGCCCCTCGTATCAAACAACTTCCCAACCCGCATATTCGAGCATTTACTTTATTCAATGAACTTCCCGTGGGGCTCCGGCTTATGGTTTGGGATTTATGCATCCCACCTCGCGTTGTAGAGATCACCTTCAAGCTTAGAAAGGGGGCCTGCCGTACGACGACCCCGACCCCGGTTCTGCTCCATGTTAATCGGGAGACAAGAAGTTTGCACTCAAACACTATGAACTAGCTTTTGGTAACGACGATTGTGGGCCATCAGTATATTTCGACTTCAAAGTAGACACTTTGTATATTGGGGCCGGCAATGTGGAGTTTTGCTATCACAGTTATCTTGTCCCGGCACTTGGTATTCTAGATATAGATACCGGAAAAGTCAGGCATCTGGCAATAGACAATGACCTGACTTTTCATCGTCACCTCTTCATATTGCCGAGATACGTTTATGAGTCCGACCCAGATACCGAGAATGTAAGTTGAGTAGAGAACTCATTCTTCACATCGCCCATTTCCATGACGCGAATTAGCAGAAACGACAAGTTATGCTGATTGGTTCTCTACATAGACATCCGGTGAAGACACAGATGATAGCGGGAATGATGAGCAGGATGCTCAAAACGACAAGAAGGAAAGGAAGTTGAAAACTCTGCCCAGCAATCACCAAATTCTAAACTTCCCTGGGTTAGAATCTATCACTATCGTCGATACACGAAACAACCTTGACGTCTTTCTTGGAGAGGTTGACCAGAACCCTGGGGAGTTTCAGGCGTGGGATATTTGCAAGAGTGGATTGGCGGATAAATGGTCATTTTCTTCCCCTGCAAAGTCATCCCCGACAGAGGATGAGCTTTTACAGATCTGGCGGAACCTTGAGCTGGGCGCTTGGAACTTCATCCGCCCTGCCAAGAGCCTCCTAGTCAGATTCGTTTCTCTAGACCGTCTGTCCCAGATGGGAGAGTGGGAATCAAGACGTCTCTGGCACGAGGAGAATATGTTTGTTGCCAAATGGCGGTGCATCTATCCTCGCGATACATGCCATAACCTGCTCGAGTTTCTGGAGTTGCTGCGATATTACTATGAAGATGGATATGCAGCTCTTGCCGAGACGTTGCGCAGACATCTTCCCGGCTGCTGCGAGCGAAGTATTGATCTACTACGACTAGTTGCAACTCTTTTTTCGGACCAATGTCTCTGTCGGGCTCCATGTCAAAACAAGCAATACGTTTTCTGCCCTTGCCCTGGATGTAGGGGCCGTATCATGGACATCATGAGATTATTGGCGGCTCTGGTGAGGTCGAGGATAGGAATTATTTCGGCGGCCGACTATTGGAGCCGGATGCCAGCAAATCCTAAGATGAAAAGGGAGCTGCTCGGCTGGTTACAGGGTGGGGACTTATTTCCAGACGTTTTTAGCTATATGAAACTGGGACATGGCCGCTGTATTGAATAGTAAATGGAAGGAAATAAACATTGACTTGTAATATCTCACTTGGCATGGTAATTCAACTCCTATAGTGTTTTGCGGCCATTCCTGTTACTATAAGAGGAAGAAGCCTCGCGGTGGATAGGAAACACCGCACCGATTCATAAAGTGCCAGGGGGCGTGGGACATTAAAAGTCGATAAGTGTCGGGACATATTGGGGGTAACATATGGGACGTTGCAGTCATGTGACTTAGCGTGGGTTACGTAAGCTTGGAGGCCTAACCTCTAAGCATTGCAACCCCTACTACTATGACTGAGATCATTATTAATGCAACACTACAATCTAGTATCAAGTCTTATAAGCTACTAGCTAGTGAGAAGTAATCACCCCTTATGATACTAATACTAATTAGTAGTTCATCTTACTAGAGGTAACTATAGAATAGTAAGGGATTAAAAGATAGAAGAGATAGAGTAAGTAAATCCTAGTAACTCCTTTAAAGTTATAATAGATTAAAAGGCTTAAAAGCATAGGGATCATCTTATAATCTTCTACCTTATGCTAAAGAAGAAGATAGGGATTATCCTATTAGGTCTTTAGAAGCTTCTAGCAACTCTATTAAAGTTATAATAAAGCTACGTTAAATATGTAGAATAACCTTATTTATAAGATCCTAGTAACTCCTTTAAAGTTATAATAGATGATATTAATAATAAGACTTAAGTGCCTCTTTACTAAAAGTAGTAGAATTCCCTATAAATCAAAGAAATAATAAGCTTTTTATTAAAAAATTTATAACTTCATATTTATTTCGCCTTTGCAAAAATAATAAAATATAGCGGATTCTATCCTAATCTTAGATAACTATAAAGACGCTATTAATAGGAACGTATAGGGAAAGGAGCTAGATATATTAAACCTAGCTAACTTAACATAAAAGATTATTAATAGATATATTATCTTTGCTATAGTAAGATATCTTTAAGCAAACTATATAAATAGGAAGCTATAGAGGCGTTTCTAAGACAATTTTTAAAGCTAGAGCGTAGTAATATTCTAGATTAGTAATAGTAAGGTTATTGCTAACCTATAGGAATTCCTACTTAAGCATAGCGTCTATATGTTTAAATCTAGAAGGTAACGTATTACTAAAGAGCTATATTATATACTAAAAGATAAAGAAAGATATAAGTAGATACTAGTAGAGGTAAAGGCCTAGATAAATTTATCTAGGAACTTTAGATCATACTTAAATCTAGCTTATAATAATATTAATTTTGATACTCTCTTTATAAAATCAATAAGCCTAATTATAAGTCAACCTTAACCTTATCTTAAACGATATCGCCTAGTAAGTTAACCTTATTTCAATTACCTAGCAAATTACCCTCCTCTAAATCAAATAGCAAGTCAGCCTTATATTAATTGTATAAGAATATGAAATAACTTAGATATAGTAGTAAATTCCTCTTCATCTTTAACTTAGTTAATCCCTTTAATTTATACTTTAGAAAGAGAGACATTTAGCCTTCTAACTATTAAAAGTCTATAGAAGAGAATAGTAGAGATAGAGGAGAACTATAAGGCTTTAACTGATAAGGCTATTAATACTGTATTAGAAAGATGCAATTAAGAGTTAAGATAATAGAAGAGAGATAAGGAAAGATAGTAGAATAGATAGGAATTAGATCTATAGAAGGAGGAGTAGATTTTAAAGGCATATAATTACCTTCTATTCTAATTGAATAATGCTTAAAACTACTCTTAAAACAATTAGAACATACCCTTAAACATAAGTTAATATAATTAATATTAGAGTACTAGCAATTACTTTATAAACCTATAACCTCGCTATCTATAAGCTTTACTATTTTTAAATGACTATAATATAGATCTATAAATCAATCGCGAAAAATACGATGCAAATCTATAAATAGGCTAAGATAAACTAGCTAGCCTTTAGACTATAGATTAGGGATAGATACTACTATACTAAGATAACTTTATAAAGTAGATTCTTAATCTAGTAAAGCTATATTTAGATTCTAAGAAGTATAGTAGAGAGCTATATGACGTACTTAATATAAAGCTTAAGATCTTCTACTAGTCTTATAAGACTATAAGACTTAAGCATAAGCATTATAATAAAGCTTTCTATATTATATTAAAGGGGAAGGCAGAAATATACTTCTATAATCGTCTAGTTAATAAAGATCTACAATTTAGAGATATGATTATATATATAAAGGCGAATTTTAAGACTAAAGAGAGTTAACAATTCTACTTATAAGAATAGAGAGATGTTAAATTAATTAGTATAATTAATAAGAACCTAGAGAAAATAAAGCTATAGTGCTTTAAGTTAATACTTAATAAATTATAATAGGTCTAATAAGCATTATCTAGGGATTTCCTTTAAGATAATCATCTATAAAAGCAGATTATTCTTATATATAATAAGGTAAAGGAATGTAATTTCTATCTCTTTAATCTATTATTAATAGTTGAAAGACTATATACATAATTGAGAACTTTAATTAGCAATACTATAAGATCTAGCTAATTAGATAACTAGTTTATTGCCTTATAGTATAAGCCTTAAGATGATAATAATTAAGAGGAGTAGTACTACTTAGACTGCAAATTTGAAGGTAGAGGAAGCTATTATAGTAGAGTACCTTAAGGCAGATCGGTAGGATTTAGGAATAGCTTTAGAGGTAGTAGCTTTAGAAGTAGTAGCTTTAAAGGTAATAGCTTTAAAGGAGGAAGTAGCTTTAGAGCTAATAAAGGACGAGGAGGCTATAGAAATCGCTTAGAATAGAAGCAATTAACTAATTAGAAGAAGTGCTATATCTACTAGAAGGAAGGCTACTAGTCTATAAATCATTTAGATAAAGACTACTAAAAGTCATATACTACCTTCAAGAGATAGAGCTTTAATACGTCTAATTAGAAGATATTAATTATGCATTTCTAGAGCTTCTTAGTAGATTACAAAGGCATTAAAGGCATCTCAGATAAGCATATAGAAGATATCAATACTTTAATAACTATTAAGGAAGAGAATAGTAGTAATAGCTTTATAAGCAACTTTGCTATACTTGACTATATATAGATAATAATAATTCTTAATGACTAATTAGTACTATATGCTATGCTTAAGACTAATGATTTCCTAATAAATTACCCTTCTAAGATACCCTTAGAAGTACCTTCTAAGATACTTTTAAAACCTTAAGAATCCTTTACTTTATTAAATTACTACTTTATAGAGATCTTCTAAAGCATTATGCCTAATAGTAAAGTAGTAGGTATCTCTATAGTAGGAGAACCCTAATTCTAAGCTTTATAAAAGCTTGATTTAAGCATTCTACTTAATAAATTAAAAGTAGGAAAGTAGATAATTTGATTTAGAAAAGGCTTTAAAGCTATCTTACTTAAAGTAGTAGAAGTACCAACCTGATTAGGACTAATCACCTTCTATGTAGTCCTTATAACAATTCTATTTCTCTTTTATATTAATGATATAAATAGCTTAAACGTTAAGCTAGATAATCTAAAGAATGTCTTAATCTAAGGCGATATAAGAGTCCTAGTTATAAGAAAGTAGGGATATCTATAGATGCTTCTAGACTATCTACAATAGTAGATATCTTAGTATATACTCTTAGAAAGCGAATTGCACTAATTGTATTATAGATTTGGATATCCTTTAGTATGACGATTTATTAATATAATATAAAGAGCAAGTTATAATATTAATTCCTAGATGATTAAGAAGTTTATAGATTACTACTATAAGTGCTAAATAAACTATAAAGCTCCTAGTAGATTCAAGTTTACGCTAAAGGGAGACTATAACTTTAACTTTAAGGTTGTTATTAATATTATATATCTTGATAGTAATGCTATACTATAAGTCGTTAATATAGTAATATCATTTATAGCTACTAGATTCCTTATTAATATATTAGCAAAGTGTATATAGGATATACTACGCCTATACTAGATTGATATCTATTAGGGACTATCTGATTTTTTAGTCTATAATATAGGCATAAACTTTATAGTAGTAGAGTTTAGATAATATACTAAATCGATAGGAATATAGCTTAAGGAAGTACCTATTAAGGCCTACAATAGCATTAAAAAGGTAGAGTATTACTATATACTATTACGACGAGCTTTCTAGATTATTAATAGAAAGCTAGGTACTACTATTTCAAGGGAGAGCATTTTACAAATGGCTGCAAAGGCTAATAATAATATATCAGGCCTAAAGGGGATAGTACTAACTCTTCTCGTCTTTAGAGTATACCCTAGAATGACTAAAAACTTACTACTATTACTAGATATTATGAGGAGAGCTAAAGTAATCTAAAAAGCCTCTTAAGAAGTAAGGAGATTATATCTAGATAGATAGATTAAAGATGCCCTAGTAATAAGGAATGGCCTAGATACTAGTACTATTAGGGGCTTACTATTATAATTAGAAGTCATTATCTACTAAGAGAAGAAGGGATAGAAAAGACCCTTTATATTACTTGCAAATGATAAAGAGACCTATATAATCTAGATAAGCTATAGCCTAGCTAATTTTCAATCTATGAGCGTGTGCCTATATCTTAGATCTCCTGATAATAATAGCTTCGCCTTAAGACTTGCTAATAATAGTAATTTAGGCAATAAGGCTAAGGAGAAGGATAAGTGTTAATTGCTTTAAAAACGAGGCTAAAGGAGACTTAAAGGATCGAAAAATAAGAGTTATATCCTACTAAAAGATATTAACTTTAAGGAGGCATTTATTATAGTACTAGACGAAGAAAATGAGCTTACTATAGTCTTTATAACGTATAAGAAGAAGGTAGACATTAAGCTTTCCCTTAAATTATAGAAGAAAGGTAAGATTACTACCTTTAAAGTACCTTTCAAGCTTGCTAATAGATTAGAATTTGATAGCCTTAATATAATAGGAGTCTTTAGATTTAAGACTTATAATAAAGTTAAGCATAAAGGCATACGCATCTTTAAGTCTAGAATCGTTTATAAGATTAAGGAGAAAGCTATAGAAAACCCTTATAAGAAATTAAGACTTATAATTTAAGGCTATAGTAATAGTAATAAGTAATATATCCTTACGCAATCGCTAACGATTTAGTATATAAGTTAAAGAATTATTATTGCTTTAGTACTATCCTTAAAGAAGATAATATCTTAATAAATATGCCTTTAGCTATAAGATATTACTTAAGTATACCTTTAATTAACGACTAAATTAAACTGCCTAGTACTAGTATACCTTCTAAAAGAGATATAGTATCTATACCTAAAAGGCATAATTATAGTAGTAATTAAACCTTTATATAGCGTAGTAGAATTGGGAGTATATTAGTACTTAACATATAGCAAATACTATAAAGAGAAGCTTTATATAGTAATATTAATATATAACTTATACTTTCTAATCTTGATAATAAAGGAGCTATTTAGCATTATTAGTATATAGATAGATAATACCCTTATTTTAGTAGATGACAAATTTGCTTAATTTAAGGATAATAAGCTTAAGAAAGTAAACCTTATAGCTAAGCCTAAAGAGATACTTATAGAAGAGACCTTATTAATTTTTAATAGCTATATTCTTATAGAAATTAGGGATATTATTAAGATCTACTAGAAAGAATAAGGGAAGAAGATCGAGCTAATTAATATGAAATCGCTTAACTTTAAGCGCGAGTATATTAAGCAATATGCTTATAGAATATATATTACTTCAATTTGCTAACCTGAAGCTACTTTTAATCTATTAAGTATAGTATAATACTAAAACCCTAGGATTGACGATATAGTAAGGCTTAATAAGCATTTTAAATAGCAAATAGAGAACTAGAATCAAGGCTTTAATTATATTCTATTAGACCTATAGAACGTTAAACTATATGTATTTATTAATAGATCGTTTGCAAATAATAAAGATTTGAATTCCTAGCTTAGTTTTATTATTATAATTGCAAATGAAGTAATAGAAGAAGATAAGTTTATAATTAATAGAAACCTTATTTATTAGACTTTAAATAAGAGCAAATAAGTTATAAGAAGCATCTTAGTATCTAAGATCTATAGAATATTAGCTAGAGTAGACATTATAATCGCAATAGTAACTTTACTTAAGATGATTATAGACTAGCTTAGACTTCTTATGATTCTTATGATTATCTATACTAATTCCTACTCCCTCTACTAATATCTAATACAAATAGGAACGACTTAAGAGAAGCGCCTTATAATTGATATTATAGTACTTTAATAAGCCTATAAGCAGCAGGAGATCTATAAGATCTAATAGATTAATAGCTAAGATAATCTAGTAGATATAATGATAAAGGAGAACCTAAATAAGGCGCTAGAAAGCTTTATTGATATGAATAGCATTATAGTACATATAGAGGGATAGGTGAAGAGAGACGCTTAAGCTAAGCCTATTTGAGATAGATTTAAAATATATCTTATAGCATTTTTATGCTAGATTCTAAGCACTTTTAAGTATACTTGCTTATTAGTTACTTATTAGTTTTAAGATCCTTCCCTATCTTCTAATTAGCTTATTATATCTTTAGCCGCACTTTAAACTATATCTTTTTCCTTATAATTCCTTTAGACTATACTTTTCCTTCATATTAATAATAAGCTATATTCTTTATAGGGACCCCTATAATGAAAATATTATCTATTTTAGCGAGGCCTATGCTACAATAGTAGTAGTAGGTGAGAAGGGATTCTTAGTAGATTAGACTACATATTCCCCTAATTAGGCACTTTGATAATAAATAGAGAAGTTGCTAGTATTAAGACATATTAGGGGTAACATATAGGACGTTGTAGTCATATGACTTAGCGTAGGTTACGTAAGCTTAGAGGCCTAACCTCTAAGCATTGCAACCCCTACTACTATAACTGAGATCATCATTAATGCAACACCACAACCTAGTATCAAGTCTTATAAGCTACTAGCTAGTGAGAAGTGATCACCCCCTGTGATACCAACAATAAGGGTAAGTTGCGGCTTCTTACATCCAGCAATTTCCATGGTTTATCCCTTCCATGCTCTGTATGCTACCAAGGCTTTGGCTCGCCAAAAAATAGGTGAGGAAAAGTATTGGCGGCATACAGAGCATGGAAGGGATAATTGGCGATCCTCTGTGGGGAAGGCTGTAGAAGACTATAGGAGTTAACACATTTGTCTTTTGGGACGTGAACAGCGGCAGCTTTCAATTCGAAATCAAATTGGCTGACTTGAGGAATACTTGTGATGAATGTAATTTATGCTACTGATTTCTGTTATGTTGAGTGGAATGTTGAGTGGAAAGAAAGGTGCGGGAACTACCTAGGTATATTTCACTTTCACTACCTTACCTCTCTCATAGCCAGCTTCCCACCAAGATCTGTAGCTCTTTCCCTGTTTAGTGCACCATATGGTTTGGCGTGGGTTAGATAGAATGTCCGCTGTCTGAAATTCAAAAATTGGAGATAATTCTCAGCATTTTATGTAGCATGATCTGAAAATAATCCAAAAACACACTATACGGCATTGAAACACATTGAAACAGAGCAGTCTAACTCAATAAAGCATTGAGAGAACTGGATAATTTGCAAATAATGAAAGAGAGAAGTCTTTATCATCCCAACTCAGGGGGCAACTCAGAACAGATTTCGAGAATAGAAGTTGATAGGGTCTCAAAGCCCATCATACGACCAGAAGGTAATACCTAACTCTAAGCGTCCGACCTTTGGGGCCTGACGTCCCCCCAAAACTATCAGTACAACGTGCCCTCAGTGTACGCAAAAATTGGCCGAATAATGCTCCCGAGTTTTGGTACATTATTCAGCTACTTATTTTATCTACGGAGAGATCCAACTATTCGACGTGGTATATTTCCCAGCCCCAACTCCATGCGCTATGCAATTTATAGTCTCCCTTTAAAATGGTTTCGCAACCTTCCGGCTCTCACTTGCTCCCGTTTCAGGGTCCTTGTACTCTTTCCAGCTAACCGGATACATCGCATTGCCACTTTCACTCGTCGCCATAATAACACCCAAATTATTGCTTGCTGTCGAAAGATAGTAATTGGATTGATCGCCCAGTGAGATCTGCCAAGCATTAGCATCCAGCACCACCTTATAAATGAACAAACCCGTGAAAAAGACTTACCACTACTGCCCTCACAATATCCCCAGGCCTAAAACTGTCAAAAACCCTCACCTTATCCTTCTCCGTCGCCCTAACATCCTGCGCGCGTATCAAGCCCTGCCACTCCCCGTCCAGCACCGTCTCACCCACAACCAATATCGCAACGCTCGCCTGTTTCGGTGTGATTCTCGTAACTCTACACAAGACCGTGCTGTTTACTTCAGGCAAAATCTCTTTTCCTTTGTTTTCCCCATCCTTATCTTTCGCGGATGTTATGTTCCGCTCGATCGAGATGGTGGGCAGGGGTGCTGGGGCTGCGGAAGTGATTTTCGTGGGGCGTTTCTGCGGACCTGCTGGTTTGGAAGGGGTGGTGGTGGTGATGGGACCGAGGATTGAGGCGTACAGGGAGGTGTTGAGGATGTGTGTGCCGGGGCCGGGCAGGTATTCAGAGACTCCTCCTAGGAGCTGGCCTGGGACGGCGATGGGGAGTATTTCGGACATTGTGTGATGTGGTGGGGGAAGGGGGTTTTATGAAGTATTGGACGTGGAGTGAGGTTGAAAAATGGATTGAGCTTTTGGAGTAAATAAGGAAGGTTAGCCGATGTGGGGCAGTGCTGTATTGACAGCGGGGTAGCACGTGGGGGGTGGGGTGGGGTTACATCACATCCACAATGGCATGGCCTGACGCTCATGTTATAACAAGAGACGTTATTGACAATAAATAGGCACATCTGCTTTTTTCACATCTTCATTTCTTAATACTCTACCAGCAAAATAATACACACCGCCATCATGTCAGCTAAACACTTCATCAACGACCCCTCCCACCTACTCTCCTCAGCTCTCCAGGCACTCACCTTTACAAACCCCTCTATCGCCCTCGACGCCACCAACAAAATCATTTACAGACGCCCTGGGCATGCTCCCCAAGTCTCCATCATTTCCGGTGGAGGAAGCGGCCATGAACCCAGTTTCGGAGGGTTTGTTGGTGATGGATTACTCTCTGCAGCTGTCGCAGGGACAATCTTCGCTTCTCCGTCAGCAGAGCAAATCCGGAGAGCTATTATGTCACGAGTTGATGGCGAGAAGGGGATCTTGGTAACGGTCATGAATTATACGGGCGATGTGCTTAATTTCGGCATGGGGGTGGAGAAAGCCAAGGCGGCGGGACTAAAAGTTGAGATGGTGGTAGTTGGTGACGATGTTGGGGTTGGACGACAAGCAGCTGGGAAGGTTGGGCGGAGAGGAATCGCAGGAACAGTGCTGGTGCATAAGATTTCTGGTGCGTTGGCTGCGCAGGGGGCAATTTTGGAAGACGTCTATAAGGTAGCGAAGTTGACGGCGGATAACATCGTTAGTGTTGGGGCAAGTCTCGATCATGTTCATGTCCCAGGAAGAGCACCCCCAGATCCAAATTCGGAGGAAGTTTTGGCGGATGAAGAGGTCGAGATTGGGATGGGTATTCATAATGAGCCGGGGAGTGGAAGGGCGAAGGTTGATCTTCCTGAGATGGTTAAGAGGATGCTTCTGCAGATGCTGGACCAGAAAGACAAAGATCGTGCTTTCTTGAACGTCAATTCAAACGAACTGGTCTTATTGATCAACAATCTTGGAGGAGTCAGTGTCCTGGAGCTCGGAGGCATCACAGCAGAGGTTGTCAATCAACTCGACCAATCCTATAACATCAAGCCTGTGCGAATCCTAGCCGGGACATATATGACAAGTCTCAACGGCCTCGGCTTCAGCATATCAATCCTCAACGTTGTCAACACGAATATTGGTGGACCAAGCATGTTGCAGCTACTAGATGCTCCTTCCGAAGCAGCAGGCTGGGTAGCACCAATTCGAAAAGAGAGCTGGGAAGCAAAGTCCAGCCAAACAAGAGAAGATCCAGCTTCAAGCAGCGAGGACACCAAGCCGAGTGGGCTGCAACTCGACCCCGAGACGACGAAGACGGCCTTGACAGCAGCCTTAGAAAGAGTCATTGCAGCTGAACCAGATATTACAAAATACGATACGATTGTCGGTGACGGCGACTGTGGTATTGGCTTAAAGAGAGGCGCCGAAGGTTTGTTCCCCTTCCCTAAATTGCAGTCGGCGTCTACTAACAGATACAAAATAGCTGTCCTGAAACTGATCTCAGAAACGAAGCTTTCCGGCGACGCAATAATCGATCTTAACAAGATCATCTATGTTGTAGAGAACACAATGGATGGGACCTCAGGAGCACTTTACGCCATCTACCTCAACGCCCTCGTCCACTCACTCCGGCAAGCCTCGGCCAAATACGCGACTCCCAAGATCTGGGGTGCAGCACTGGAGCAGGCCTCAGAAGCTTTCTCCAAGTACACACCTGCACAGCCTGGAGACCGGACGCTGGTCGATGCGCTGCATCCATTTGTTGAGACTCTGAACAGCACTGGGGACGTGAAGAAGGCGGCAGAAGCTGCGAGAAAAGGTGCCGAGGGAACCAAGGGTATGAAGGCTAGTTTGGGCAGGACAGTTTACATTGGTGGATCGGGATTTGAACAGGTGCCTGACCCTGGAGCTTGGGGACTCAGCGAGTTCTTCCTTGGGCTGGCTGGGGTTAAAACGTCAGAGCCTGGATATGAGATGATTTGAGAGATGGTAATTTATGAGACAATGATAAGCGTGTAGGTATGATATAACAGTAGTGTAGCAAAAATACGAAGCATGATTTACAGCGTTATGGAACTTCCATATGTCTCAATGCAAAATAAAAAAGGAAAGGTAGTCGAAAGCAAGAGACCTCACCAATAGAATCCCTGGCATCAAAACAGAGAGCTCTCCGTGTATGAAAAAAGTAGCCGAATAATGTTCCCGGATTTTGGTACATTATTCAGCCACTTATTTCATCCACGTATAGAGAGAGCAAGACGACGTTCAGTGCCTGTAGAAACACCTTGGATCATCAGGCCACCACTATAAACACGAAATTGGGGGCAGGTTTAGCTTTTATTCCCGCGTAGCTAGCCATCAAAACTTAGCTACCGGACTGTCTCGATCCATCACTCCCTGTAAAGCATCCCAGACTCATAGACAAAGTGGTATTCTTAATCAACCAGCGAATCTTTTCAACGCCAACGTCTTTCCTGTCATGTATTTCCAGAGAAACCCACTGCCAATCCTCATAAACGCTCCAATTTACCTCAATCGACCGTTCAGCTCAGAAGCACCAAGATGACTGAATCACCTCTCAAGAACCTATTCACACCATAGTCAGTACAAATCCTCAACATCGCCCTTCCATAGTTACAGCCACAACCTCGAAGCCCCCATCTCAACCCCCATTTTCGTTTTCTTCAGGTCAGATCAGTATCGGTGTGTACTCACATCTTACTGATAAATCGATCCTTGTTAACCGCCCTGCCCTTCTTACCCCCACTCCCCCGCGGCGTCTCCGTCCACATCTCCTTCACGTTCTCCAGCACCATATTGCAATGCCGATCAAAGGCCTTCACTCGCGCCAACAACTTCCTGTTGTTTCGGCAGCTGATCAACACTTGTGTGTGCGAGCGTACGGCGGTTTGCAGGATGGAGAGGGGCCCGGAAGTGAATTCGTGTTCTTCGAGTTGGGCAACTTCAAACTCGCTGTACACGGGTTGTGGTTAGCTAGGTAGATGGGGGAAAAAGGGAAGGGTGGTCGAATTTGGAGGGGCGGGGAGGGGAGGGGAATGGCGTACGTGAGTTCGTTGCGGGGTTTGTTGAGGAGTTCACTGGGATGAATATGTTAGTATTTGAGAGTTTGTATAATTACTGGGAGGGGATAACATACGTGATCTTTGCGTCGGCCATTTTGTCGTTGTCTTTTCGTTGTCCTTGACACACGCGCTTCAACTTTTCGTGCAGCCTTCTACTCAAAAGTTAAGCTTGTCGTTCTGGTACCGCTCCTAAGAAGGCTTAGCGCCAACCTTAAATTCTTGAGCTTCAAGCCTTACCGACCCAGGCCGAAAATTGATCCGAGGTCGACTGATAAAATAGCTTGAGTTTGGTATTGACTCCGCACTCCTTTGTTCTAATAGCCGCACCTTTTCTTTGGGGTATTTTCTTGTACTTGATTATTTTTCTTGATGTTCGCAAGGTCGATTGTGGGTAGAACGGCGGCGGTACGCTGTGCTTGCTCGAGAAACATGCCGCTTACAGCCAAGGTTATGAATCCTGCTTTTGCTGGCAGCACCAAAGCAAAGGTTCATGAGCCTCATACTATGCAAATGTTGTACCGGAACTGATGAACTGGCAGATGTATACCTCAGATGCACCCGAACAGATTAGAGAACTCCCCGGCGACGAGAAAGAAGATGTGCTTTTCGATACCCTATTCGGTCTGCGGACAGTCGAGCTCAACCGGCCCAAGGTACTGAACTCCCTTAACGGATCGATGGTGCGGAAGATCGTGCCCCGATTGCAGGAATGGGCGAAGTCGGATATGGCGAATGTGGTGGTCATCAAGGGAGCTGGCGAGAAGGCCTTTTGTGCCGGTGGAGATGTGACAAGTCTCGCAAAGGACAATAAGCTTGGGGAAGAAGGGCAGCAGCGGTCAATCGATTACTTTGCGCTGGAATACAAGCTCGATCATCTTATTGCTACATATACCAAGCCGTATGTTGCTATTATGGATGGGTTTACGATGGGCGGAGGAGTTGGGTTGAGTCTGCATGCGCCGTTTAGGATAGCGACCGAGAAGACTGTTTTCGCTATGCCAGAGACTACAATTGGGTTCTTCCCGGACGTGGGAGCTTCGTTTTTCTTGCCGCGGATGGCGGGGGCTACCGGGATGTATCTTGCTCTTACGAGTGAGAGGCTGACGGGCGTTAATGTCTACTATGCTGGAATTGCGACACATTACATTCACTCGACTTCCCTGCCTGCTCTGGAACGCCGTCTGGCTGAACTGAGGTTCAACGATTACGATTCGTTGGACGAGCGCTTGGACCTCATTGATTCTACCATTGAGGAATACACGACCGGGTTGCCACACGACCAGCCAATGCTTCTCAGTGGCCCATTGCGAAGGGCTATTGATGCTTGTTTTAGTGCAGATACACTCAATGAGGTTGTCAAGAGACTCAGCAACCATCATGCCCAAAGTGGGCCTATAGTGCAATGGGCCGAAAAGACTTTGCTTGCTTTGAAGTCGCGATCGCCAACGAGTCTACATGTCACCTTTCAACAGATGAAGCTGGGCCGGAAATGGTCAATCAAGGAGACTTTCCAGCGAGAACACCAAATTGCGTCCAAATTCATGCGTCATCCCGATTTCACTGAAGGAGTGGATGCGTTGCTCATCAGGAAAGATAAAACTCCAAATTGGGCGGAGCCATCCAAGCTCGAGGATGTGCAGAACCCTGCTGATCTTACGAGGCCATTCTTCGAAGTAGACAAAGGAAAGACATTGAAATTGCTGACCAAGGGAGACTTTGAGGACTATCCTCATAGGCGTTTCGGCCTTCCAAATGAGGGGCAGATCGAGTCTATCGTCAAGAAAGGAAATAGGACTATTCCGGAGGTGGTAGGCCATTTCGTCAGGGAGAAGCGAGGCAAGCAAGGCGTAAAAGAAATGGTGGAGGAAGTGTTAGCAAGACGTGCCTACTCTGTCGAGGGTGGCAAAGCTGCTTGGTATGGGAGTGAATCGACAGAGTGATGACGGTGATTGTGGTTGAGGGGCATTGTATGATATTTAAGTGGTGATACGGAGTATCGGATCTGACGAAGATAGTCGATGTAGATATGTTGCCGGTCGCAAAAAGATAATATGAACAAAAACCAAGTGGAAAGACATCATGTGATTTAAGGGTTTGGCGCATCAGTCTAAAGTGGGGCTATGTTATGGGAAACGGGGAATTATCAGTATGACTGTCTACCGAAAATATAAAAGGGAAGGGGCCCCCGCCCGAACATGAATTATTTTCATCGAGTTGGTGTGCTGCCTTCCTGTTCTCACATTCAAACTGTCTTTACGGAAGACGAAGGCGACCTTCTGCGCCAATATAAAAAGTGGCTGCCTCATTGCATCCTGAGGCTCTCACGAATAATCTCAGCGCTAAAACAGGATACGCTAAGCCAGTTGGAGATTTCACCCCTGCGCGACGATTGGACAATTTCCATCTTCAATCAACACACATCATCCACCTACAGAACTTGTAACACCGACAACTCAACAATCGTAAACGCCCTTACTTCGATACAGCTAATCATTGTGTTTGGTTCTTCCTGTAACCGGCCCTTTCAGCTTTAGTTCTCGGAAAAGGTAGAAACTCATTACAGCACAGTCTCTCGATCCATTCTTCTACAGTACTGTACCGTCGCGTAACCGTCGCGAAAACGCGAGGGCCATGTACTAGCTAGCCATCGCATTTTCAAGGTTCTCTTTCACTTTGACCTCTTCCGACGACTCCAACGCCGCCAACATCCTTTCAATGGCTGTACATTTTCTTCGATAACAACGAAGGCGCTTCACGATATCTCTAGACTTTTCAATTCTGGCATCGTGGCCAGTGGAAGGCTCGCAATGTCATCTCCAGCGGGGATGCCCCAGGGATTTGCTCCTCAATTACCAAATGCAGAGGCTCAAGGCTCTACGGCGAACATGAACATCAGTGCTAATGAAGATGGGGTTTCTGTTAAACCGATGAGGCGTACGTCCTATAATTTGAACTGATGTGGAGGTTCAAGTACTAATCCAGTCTAATTCTACAGTCAAAGTCCTGTACACCTTCGACGACCAGAACAAGACCAACTGCTTGGCACGATGGCCTCAAGTTTTGCAGGTTCAAACTGTCGCCATGGACGAGACAACCTCAATCGGAGTCATCGAACTCAAGACCTGTATACAGGCAATTGTTACGTGCAGTCCAGAGCTGGTGGCTAGACTAGGCCAGGACTACACCGTTTACGCGTACGATTACTCCGAATATGATAACCCTCTCGTGGGACAAGGCATGTTGTCTTGGGCTCTAGCAGCAGCATCTACATCTCCAGATGTACCCGCTCACCAGTCGACCAAGCTTGTTACTGGACGCGTTTGTAAGAATATCATGGGGCTTTTTTCAAATGGTGTGAAGGAGACTCTGGAGGTTAAGCTACGGCTTGTACCTGTTCCTACGGTGCTACAGAGCGAATATATTTCGACCATGGAGAAATATAGGGAGTTGAGTAAGGTCATGCCAGCTGGATTTGACCCCAACGAATGGGCCTCTTTCCTCCAGTCGAATCCGACTCTCGGTCAGCTGGCAAAGGCCGCGCCAGCACCAAATCAACCAATGCAAAATCAAAGAGATGGTTCTAGCATGGATCTCTTCAATCAGCTTCTCAGTCCAAGTCTAGAGCAACAATCGAATCCGAATCCGTACAACCAACTTCCCCAAATGGCGAATGCAGGGAATGAGAGCCAAACTGAAAGTGCCGGGCCAGCCAAGAAGGGATCACGGCCTTCGTCGAGAGCTGCGGTCAAGAGGCCGAGAAAGCCGCGGCAACCCAAAAAGACAGTCTCAAAGGGTGGAAATACTTCTGGGTATGAGGAGGGTACAGATGGAGATGATGGGCCACAACCCAAGAAGAGGGCAAAAATTACCAAGACAGATTGGAATAGTAAATCAACCATCGGAGCAGCACCAGACTCACTTCGAGTGGCTGCTAGCACAGCAGGATCCTTACGGCTCTTCCGACCTATTGCGATGAGCCCCGTACCCGGTGTAGGCAGTCATCTCCAGGAAATACCCCGGGCATCTACCCCAATACCCCGAATGGCGAACCAGCACTCTCACCGTGATTCTGATAAACCTCCCCCGCAGAGTTCTCTCCGCCGTGACTCATTCCTTGAGCAGTCCCAAATAGAGGCGCCACGTCGGCATGTGTCTCCTTATCCACCTCTCGAAAACCCGGAAGACCAACCTAGATATTCTATAGAATCGGCAAATGTTTCACCTGAACGAAATCCAAGCCCTTCGGGTACGCCTCCTGATATCGGTTCCTCGCCACCTGTAATGAGAACCAGACCCCCTTCTATGCGGTCCAGTCCACCCTGTCCTTCTAGTCCCGTTTTACCCCAAATGCCACGAACCGACTCTGGCTTCATGAGTGGATCGCTTGAAGATCTCTTTGGAGAAGGGTACGATGCGACAATGCGCCCTGTGGACGAAGGCATGCCTGAGCATGCCGTTCTCGACTTTCACAAGCATCAAGCTCCTGCCCAAGTGGCACCGCATGAAGACTCTGGCTTCTGTATTGAATGGGAAGAGCCTGGTCCGATGGAGCTATTACCTACCAAGATGCACATCCATCCGGCTCCAGCCCGGAAATCTACACCCAAACCGACAGCCTCGTCGAAAGCGCCTAAACCTCGAGCTGGGTCCGTCATGTCAGAGGACGGACAACAGTCTCTTCCGCCATTAAGAAAAGATAGCAGCGCTACATCTCGTCCTCCATCTCAACCGCACCAGAATCTACAGCCCTTAGTTCAGTCTCGCCCAATCTCCAGAGGCTCACAAACTAAAGGTCCCGCGCCGCAGCAGCTGGATCCTCAGCCAGACCAAGAACTCAGAGTTCAATCGCGGCCAGTCTCACGGGACTCTCAAGGCAAGTCTCCAGGTCTGCAGGATCGAACTTCTCAGCCACCTGAGTCTCAAGCCCCTGCCCAGAATCAAGACGAGGCTACTAAAGCTCCCTCAGCGCCTCGAGCTCGTTCCGGAAGAACAATGAGTCGTACAGCTTCGATGGGAAGCCTCCATCTTCCAACGGTTCCCGCAAGTGATCCAGTAATGCCTCCTTCCGGACTTCAACGGTCTCAAACATGGTCTGAAGCCCCTCATGCAGCGTCAGAAGCTCCCATGCCTTCCGTGTTAGCAATAGCACAAACGTACCTTCATGACCCTGCTTCACAAGATACAGAGTACGACAAAGGTTCCCTCACCAAAAAAGCCTCAATAAAGCATAAGCTAGAGCAGGCAATTGCGAAAGGGGAAATGCCTCCATACTGCAGTAATTGCGGAGCAATTGAGACCCCCACCTGGCGGAAGGCTTGGTATCAGGAACATGACGGAAATCCTGGATATCACGATTATTCAGAAGCTGCAGGCAGGGTGACCTGCATCAACATACTTAACCGCGATAGCGACGGAAAACCAACGTCGTACCAGCTCATCAAGAAGTCTTTAGGGAAGAGTGACAGCGTCAAAGACTACAAAGAATTCCTGTTATGTAACCGTGAGTCTCGGAATCGCATATTAGGAAAGATCAACACTAACAATTATAGCTTGCGGGATCTGGATGGCTAAATACAAAACACAACGGCCACAGTCACAATGGGTCTCTTACCAACCCATACCAAGAAAGGGTGCAGACCTCCCCCAAAAGACAACGAGCTCCCAAGAGGTCACAACAGAACCCTGGCCATGGTATACTTACCTCGGAAGCCAATTTCCCTACATCAGATGCGAACTTCCCACAATCAGAAGCCAATTTCCCCCCTTCGGATGCATACCAAGGACAAGGTGGTCCTATAGAGGGCAATTCTCCCACCGATACCACAGAGATACAGACAGATTCAATGGATCCCGCTACGGGTAACGAACGCCGGCGATCGACCAGTAACCAACCACTAAAACGAGCGCTGAAGGCGATGACCTCTGTTGCTGCCTCGGCTGCTTTGGCCCGAGCCATCAGATCGAGCCCGGGGAGATGGCATGGGACTCAGCAAAGCCCCATTGATGTTGAAGATGAATTGGGACCTACCAGAAGATTACTCTTCCCATCTCCGAGAAAAGATGGGTCACCAAAGATTCTGGGAGAGGTGTTGACGAACGTCGTACAAATCGCTACTGATGTACGCCCTATGAACAAAGAAGCACTGGTAGCACTCATTGAGGCGACCGACAAGGAGAACTGTCCCCCGGGCATTGAGGCTGACGATGCTGATGCTGAACTTCTGAGACTTTTCGAAGACGATATCGCTCGACCATCGACGCCTTCGCAGAAATCGCCACCAATAAATCCTTTCAAAACCCCGACCCGGAAGACCCCAAGCCACAGACCAATCACACGCAGCGTCTCAAAGTCCTCCCGCTCACTGAAATCGCCTAGAGAACTCCTATTTGCACCCACCCCATCCAAAACACCCACTTCGCTCCGACGCTCACCGCGCTTTCAAAACAACTTCGAATCTCCCTTCACAGCCCGACTAAACCAAATGATGTCAGAAACCAACCAATCGCCCTCGCGTACGGACCTCGAGTTTAGCAGTCTCCCTAGCTTGCCGAATCTGATGGCCAATGGTGCGGAAGTGAATTTCAATCTAGAGGATTTCTTCTCGACGGATGTCCCGATGCCAAGTTCGCCACCGAGGATTTTCCAGCTATATGAGGATCCCATGGTGATGCAGGATATTGATTGGAGTGAGTTAGGAAATTATGATGGGGTTGAGGAGGGGGAGATTAATAGACTTGTAGTCAAGAAAGAGCCGGAGACATCGCCGCAGAAGAGCGAGGTGGAGCTTGCGGAGAAGACTGGAGAGTCTTGAAGTGTTGCAGAGGGCAGCAGACAGCAATAGAATCGGCCTGATTTTCATTGTATTGCATTCCATAGCGTGGTGTTGGATCTGTTTCTGGGTATCAGGGCATTACAGCGTGGCGTTTTAGTATTTTACGAGGCGAAGAGCGAATTGCACAGGCAAATGACAGCGAGCACGATAGAAATGACTTATCCATACGCAAACCAAGAACAAATCAATAAGAAACCTTGGTCATTATAACATCAATCGTCCATTTATCGTGTTAAATGGACGATTATTTCCCGTCATTCGTTGTGCAAGTATTGTATGCCTGCCTGCCTTTGAAGCCCACATTATATCATATCATGACAGGTCCAACGGTAAGCCACGTCCATTCTATAGCCGTAAATGTATCATCTTCATCCAGCTCTCCCATTCCCATCATGTGATGTCCCATCTCGCGCTTACCATATAGTCTCTCCCCATATCTCTCCCAAACACGCCATGCCTTCGCCCCTTCAGTCCGAGTAGAAAATCTCCTTATACCGATGCGTAGCATCAACCAACGCCTCCGCAGCCGCAAAATCTACATCCAAACAACAAGTCAGCATTTGCTTTGCCTTCTCCCATTCATCTCCCTCTTCTCCCCTCTTCTCCCCGATTCTCTACCCCGTCCTCAAGAAAACAAACTCACCAAAATCCCTCTCAACCCCAAAATCCGTACTCTGCAAAACCCTCACACTCAAATCCCCCTGCACCTTGCCCACAATCTCCACCGCATGCCCGACGCTCAGATGCGCGTCGCGGTTCAGGATCGCCGTCACGCTGCCCTGGGCATCGATACTAGCTGTTTCGCCGCGTAGTTGCGTTACGCGCCCGATGAGGCGGATGGTGCGGTTTTGGAAGGCGTCGAGGTGGGGGGCGAGGATGCGGGGGGTGCTGAGGGAGTCTGCCATTTTTT
>QGMI01000581.1:0-24742 GCA_007821535.1 Lachnellula occidentalis
TTTTAGAACTCCCTTTCTTGCTCTTATACAACTACAGTTTTAGAACTCCCCTTCTTACTCTTATACAACTATAGTTTTAGAACTCCTTTTCTTGCTCTTATACAACTATAGTTTTAGAACTCCTCTTCCTACTTTTATAAAACTATAGTTTTAGAACTCCTCTTCTTGCTCTTATACAACTATAGTTTTAGAACTCCTCTTCTTACTCTTATACAACTATAGTTTTAGAACTCCTCTTCCTGCTCTTATAAAACTATAGTTTTAGAACTCCTTTTCTTGCTCTTATATAACTATAGTTTTAGAACTCCTCTTCTTACTCTTCTAAAACTACAGTTTTAGAACTCCCCTTCTTGCTCTTATAAAACTACAGTTTTAGAACTCCTATTCTTGCTATTCTATTATAAACACTTATACTAGCTATAGTAGTAAGATCTAGGACTCGATTCTAAGCTAAACTTTTCTTATAGCCATACTAGCAAATCAAGCTTAAGCTTTAAGACTTTTAATAATCTAAAAAGTAGTTAATCACTTTAATAATTAACTTAAAAAAAGCATACTTTCTAGAAATTAATATTAAAACGGCTTTACTTAAAGATAATATTAATTAGAAGAACTACTTATTATTAAAACTAAGCCGCTCTATTTTTAATCCATCTCTAATAAAATCCACGCAAATTATAAGTTATAAGTTATAGTTATCTTCCTCTATCAAGTTTATACAACTTCTATAAACCCCTTTTTAAAAAAGAGAAAGTAAGTACAAGAAGAGCCTAGTACGCCAACTTTATCCTACTATAATTAAACGCGAGTTTATAGAGCAAAGGAATGTTAGGGGTAATCTAGGGAAGTGGTAATAGTAAAACAGCCGAGAAGGGAATAAATATTAGCGAAATAAGCATAGTAAATAGCAGGGACTATTTGTAGTTAGCTTAGTATAATAAGGATTAAGTTTAATACTTATAAAGCGAGATAGGAGTAGTAGATCTCTAATACTAGTAACAGTACTTATAGATCATAGCCTAGAACTCGTTTAGTAGGATCTTAGCCTTATCCTTGAGCACGTAGTAGTAAGTTAGACAGGCGGTACTCTAGATAGCAGAGTGAGAGGATAGATCTAAAGATTATTAGTTATAAACAAGTAGCTAGAAGATAGAAACTTATAGAAGTCATACTTAAATGGATAAGTAATATCATACTTAACTAATATACCTAGAAAAGAGTTGCCATTATTATTACTAGCTATTTAATCATTATCTCGTAAGAAGAAACAGATATAGTAGCGCTTCAAGTAAACAGTAATAGTAAAGCGGATCTATAGCAGGTTAGTTACTATTAAGGGATATTTAGAGGGGTACTTACATTCTAAACTAAACTAGGATACTTATTCTCGATTAATTCCTTTATTATATAGACTTCCTGATCAAGGATATAAGCATACTAACCTTCTGAAATACTATTATAGAAGTAGTAGATATGTTGGGGTAGTCGACTATTGCTAACTTGCTTGACCTATTTAAAGAGTAGAAAGCTAAAGAAATTGTTAATATTACTCTAACTAATCATCTCAACGCAATGACCGTTAGTCTTAATAGCAGCTATATAGCAACAAGCAATACTATCAAAAGACATGGTCAAGGCGGCCATAGAAGCTTGTAGACTATCTAGGGAGGCGTGAGAGATATCGGCACCTAAAAGATATTAGTTGAATTTAAGAATATTAGACTATGAAACTTACTAATAATCATAGTAAAACGAGAGAAAGCTAGTGCAGCTAGGTTAGGGCTACTAATAATCTTATAAGTAGTGCCTCTAAGCTTAGCATTAAGCTTTATACAAACATTAGAGCAGTATTATAGCTGAGCTTTTCTAATATAAGCAATATTCATCATCTGAGAGACTATAGCAAAGCGACACTCTATACTCTTCTTTAGGCGCTCATACATAAAAGAGTCGCTACTAAGAAGGACGAAGAGCATAATTTAGAGCATAGAACCAACTACATTTCCAATAACTTGTTAGCCTTACACAACTACCTCACTAATATCTAAACTATAGGGTTGAGTGAAGATAGCGGGGTTTCGATTCTAGATCTTACTACTATAACCCGTATAAGTCTACATAAAGACATTAAGGAAATTACAAATAGTAAGCTTATTAACAGTATTATAACCTACGATCATAACTCCCTAAGATATAAGAGGTTAAGGGTTAAAGAATAAGAACTTCTTTCTACAAAGATCCTAATAGCCTATAGTTCTAAGGTTAGCTTTAGAACCTTAATATATAATCTCAGGATTCTAAAAGAAGCGAGCATTAGTCTTTAGGTATATTAGTTACTAAGTCATTTGTTTCAAAAGTAGAGTAATACTTACAATTGTTATGTTTAGTTCGACTTTCATGCCAAAGTACTTAAGGTACAGATCTTAGTACTATTTAAGCATTCCAATACTATATGTAATTGACTCAATATGCTACTTTAGTCGAGTGACTACAAACTTGATCATTATAGTAGTCTAATATAAGAGTTAGCGTTTAAAAGTCAGGTAGGAGGGAGATAAAATATACCTGGTCCGGGCTAAGCTTATATATATACTTTTAATTAGCAACAAGAGTATAGACCTCTATAAGGAAGTAGCTAGCTCTCTCAGTCTCGATAAGAGGAGTTACTAGTACTAGAGGTACATCCCATAGGACTTTATAAGTTTAGAAAAGGTAAAAGCCAAGTAATCTAATTTCCGCCTACAGGCAGGTTTAAATATCTAAGGTAATACTTATAATACAATCATCCATAAGACGTGATCTATCTACTACTATGCTATATTATCACAAGCTTCCTTCGAGTAGCATGAAGTCCTACACCACTAACCAGCCAATACACAATCGCAACTCTCTAGCTCACAACCGTTATAAGTGTATACCAAGCTCTCTACGGCTATCTACGAACAATACACATTAAAGTATTTAAGCGACATATCATCCAACCTATACAGCTCAAGGGAAGCCTTTGCTATACGTTGAATATAGTTAATAATTACACGAGACTACTTTGGTATATCCTTATTCATACATTTAGGATATAGTACTACAAAATTCCAGGCTTGTACTATCTTGTCCATATACTTTAGGTACTAGCATATCCTACTAACAGACAAGCAATCTATTAGAGTAATTAGTATGTAAATCGTACCCGGCGGGACAATTAGCGTATTATAGCGGATTAATAAGATAATAGGAATACCTATTAAAGGCTTTAGTGTCTAGTAGGTTCTATGCTCTACAAATACCTCGATTGCTTCCTCCTTTTCCTCACTAGGTAGGTCGTCTAGGAAGATAGGCTAATACTTAACTACATCTATGTCTACCTTGTCTTTATTATCTATATTGCCCTTAAGCGTAACCTAGGTCTATAGGCCAGTTTGGTTAATATACTAGAAGCTTATAGCTCCCCGCTACGTATATATACGAAACTATAGACTATTCCCAAGGTCATTCATGCCCTAGGCTGTAGCTTTTCTAATGTTTAGGGAGGTCTGGCTATGTGTATCGTAGAGACAAGAGACAGAAATACAGTTAGATATAGTATAAGCATCTGCTAACAACTAGCAGTTCTTAGCTAAGCCTTCTAACTAGATGCCTCGAGTATTATCGTTAATGTCGAGTAAACTCAAGAGGGGGTCAAGGAATTAAAAAGGTGCTAGGTAATTACGACTTGCTTAAATACATTAAAGGGTAGTATAAAGAGGGGAAGACTACGTGAAGGTTTCGGTAGATAGGATAGTAGGGTCTTGTATATTAACATTCGTATCATAGGGTTATCATCTAAGCTAGGTGAGATAGGAGTCAATAGTATAGGGGGTTCGTCGACGCATGAAAGCCGCATCCCGTATGATAACTGGCTTAAGGAGGGGCATCTCTCGTATCTATATGTTATACTAAGCCTCTATAAGGATGATATAGTTGGCAGTATATTAAACCTCGAGAGAATCCTAGAAAAGAGCTAGTCGTACTGGCCGTCTATATTTGAATATCTCTAGTATTAATTTACTTAGGCAAGAAAAGGTTATATCCTTATATTCCCCATCAGTATATAACCTAACTATATAATTTGCTTCTATATCTCCTACTTTAGCTTTGATGATTTAGGAGAATTTAGTATATAATTGATAGCGTTATAGATCCTTAAAGAGCGATACCTGCTACTAGGAAATTTCTTTAAGAGTAAAGGGCAAAAGGATAGCTATACTACGAGTTAGCGAATAGTCGTTAAATAAGGGGCTAGCTTACAATTTGGGCCCTAAGGACTAGAAGTCTAAATCGCCTGATTTATTTCCGACATTAAGAAGTTTAGATCGGCAGTAGTAAGAAGTAGGAACGTATAGGAAAGTAAACTAGAAGCAGGAAGATATACGTGTGTATAGAAAGCAATAAGAGGTAGGAACATATAGTAATAAAAGTAAACAAGAAGCAGGAATATAAGGTAAGGAGAATTCGGGTTTGGCGATACACGCTAAGGGTTTCTACCTGTGCGTAGGCGGAAACCATAGCGACTAGCCCTAACTATAAGCTAACTGATCGCGCTTGAAATCACGTGGTAAATCGAATAAATAAAGCTTTGATCTTATAGTATCTAAGCAGGAGTCCTAATTACAGGCGGGAGTAGGAGATGCTCTTATGTAATAGGAAACTATAGTAGAGCAATAGAAACATTTGATTTACTATCTATATATAACTATATTCCTACTCTAGGTATCTACCTACATCTATGCCATCTTGATAAGTACTTTAAGCGTAAACGTACTATTATTCCCTACGTTATATAGGCTCCTAGTAGTAATGCCTAGCATATCACAAAGCTACTTAAGCTCCTATAGCTCGTATGAAAAGGCGATCCTACCCTATACCTTTTACGTATTGAGGGTCTCGAACCCCGAAAGGTCGATTCCTAAGCTAGATAACCATTTTAAATCTCTATAGAGCGTGTATCTGATAAGGATAATATAGCCTATCTCCTTTAGAGAAGCAAAGTAACTACCAACTACTAAAGTAAGGTTAGCAAGTACTACGTCCTCCAAGGATCTAAAACTAAAATCATTATAGTGATTATTGACAAATTGTCCATTCTGCCAATACTTATTATTAGTGATAATAAGATAGTAGACCGCGAGCTCCTCTACTATACAAGCTAAGCCGAAGGCTCTTTAAGAAGAAGAGATAGCTAGCCCAACCTCTATAACATTAGTATCAGTCTACTCTTACATCTCAAGATCTATTACTACCTAATAGGTAACTATAATACTATCTATGCCCAGCCAACTTAACTGCTTAAGGCGCGTGTATTCTATATACAAAGAGCTGATAATAACACGCTACTTAGGTATAGGGTAGGACCTAGCAGCCGAGGGCTAAGAAGTTGAGATAGTAGAGGATTTAAGAGTCATGAGAGGGGAAGTCGAGATAGGAGAAGAGGAAAGTAAAGAGGGGTTAGATGATCCTAAAGCTCTTTATAAATTTATACTAGAGCCTATTATACCTAAGCTATATTAGTAACACTTTACTATAACATCTTAGAGGCAAGTCTTACTAATAGTAGCAAGAGATAAAGAGGAGCCTGGAAAGGAAGACTCGAAGATTTTAAAGGCTAGTAGTTACGTGAGCTTAGATACTCGAGTGATCTTAGAAGATGCCTGCTTATAATAGGGTAACTCTCGAGCGTAAATAAGAGCTTCTTTAGAAGCTGCCTCCTTTGCTACTTTCTTAGATCTTCTATTGCTGATATAGGAAATCTTTATACTACCAAAGTTTAGGAAGGTTATCAGAAGGATCTAGGCATGCTAGATTAGGTCGACCAGCGACTCGGAGCCCAGATTGTTATATATTAGGGATTCGAATCAGAGTCTAACTAGCTAATATAATATAGAAGTAGCAGCCATGATAGTACGGCGGAAAGGGCTTGAGGACTATATAGGGGTATTAGGGGGCTAGAGGATAGAAAGGGCTGAAGGTGGTTTATTGGTTTCCGCCTACACGTAGGCTTAAATAAACAAAGCCACAATGCTACACCATACCACCGACGCGTACAGATGGCGCTTGGGGATACGTATTGATTTTAACAAATGAAGCTTCTATCTCACTCTATGTATAGGGTCACGATTACAGGTAGGATTTAAAGACACTCTTATGTAATAAGAAACCAAGGTAGAGCAATCGAAACATTTATATAACTCTATATGCCTAACTCTTGCCCGGCGTTTAATCAATAACTATGTAATCTTGATCGGTGCTTTCCTTCCGCGTATCAAGTAACTACTCTTCTATATTATCACAGAAGACCCTAGAGTAGTATTTAGGCCCATACTACTAAGAAGATAAGGCATAAATACAATTATCCGGCTTATAACTCTTATAGACACACATTAAGCTATCCGCGGCTATATCTATACAATACTTAATAAACTTTTCAAGTGACGTATCATTCAACCTATATATCTTAGGGGAGGCAGTTACCGTACGTTAAACATAGTCGATAATTATACGAGACTGCTTTGGTATATCCTTATTAGTATAATCAGGATTCTGTATTACCTAACGCTAGAACTGCATTATCTCGTATATGAACTTTAGGTGCTAGCATATCCTACTAACAAACAAAGAATCTATTAAGGTGATTAGCGTGTAAATAGTACCCGGCAGAATGATTAGTATATCATAGCGTACTAACAAGATGAACGGAATACTAGTAGAAGGCTATAGTAACTAGTCTACGCCCTACTCTCGAAATGCCCGTATTGCTTTCTCCTTTTCTTTATAAGGTAGATTAGCTAGAAAGATAAGCTAATACTTAACTACATCTTTATCTACCTTATCCTTGTTATCTATATTGCCCTTAAGCGTAAGCTAAGTCTATAGACTAGGATTGTCAAGATGCTATAAGCTTATAGCTCCCTACTATACATAGATACGAAACTATAGATAGCTCCTAAGATTATTCATAGCCTAGAGAATACCTTTTCTAATGTGAGGGTAGATTTAGCCGTTTACATTAAAAGCGTAGGAGATAGTAGTACTATTGGACGCTGTATATATATCCGCCAGGAACTAGCAGTTCTTAGCTAACCCCTCCGGCTAGACGCCTTAGGTATTATTAGTAATATCAAGCAGATTTAGGGGCAGGTTATTAATAGAAAGAGGCTGCAGGGACGCTTGAGATACGTAAAGATGTTTAAGGATAGTATAGAGGGGTATAGATTAGGAGAAATCCTTAGTACTTAGTATACTAAGGTCTTAAATACTAACGTAGGTATCGTGGGGTCATAGAGCGAGATAGGCGAGGTAAGAGTTAGTAGTATAGGCGGTTTGTTAATATGCGAAAGCCTTGTCTCATATAACAACCGGTTTAAGAAGAGGCCTCTCTTATAGCCATTTATTGTATTAAGCCTCCATGAGGATGATATAGTTAGTAGCAATTTGAAGCTTGGGGGGATCCTTGAAGAGAGCTACTTATACAGGCCGTCTATACGTGAAGATTTCTAGTAACGACTCGGTCAGGCGATAGAATGTTAAGTCTATATACTACTTGTTATTATGCCCCCTAGCTATATAGTAGGCATCCTGCTTTTTTTATTCAGCTTTGATAACTTGGGAGAATTTAGTATATAGCTAATCGTATCGTAGATTATTAAAGAGGTCTAACTGCTGCTGACGAATCTCTTTAATAAGGAAGGGCAAAGGAATAGCTATACTATGAGTTAGTAATAGTAGTTAAAAAGAGGGGCTGGCTTACTAACTAGGTCCTGAGGACTAGAGGTTAGCGTTGCTAAGTTGATCTCTTTTATCAAGAAGTTCATATTGCTAGTATTAAGCCCTGTGTATATTGCAATTATATTAGAGATAAAAGTTGAATGAACGGTACTAGGCTCTTTGTTTTGCCATTCGAACAAGACTCGCTTGACTATATCTTTTATAAGTATTAGGTCCTAGTAGTGCTCCTTGCTATCCTTATGAAGATACTACTGCCCATGGGACTCGGACTACTGTATAGTAATGGGTCGTTCATTTGCTGAACGTTATGAGATCGATTGTTACTAGGCTAGCTCCGATAAGTTTTCTCGTAGTGTCTAGCGGTTATGATACCCTTTCTAGGTAATATACGTCTCCTAGGCGTTAGAAACACGCCTCTGGAGAATGGTTGATAAAGCTATATAGGATTGAGGGATATGGTAGGAAGCAGGAAAATGTATGTGAAAAGGTGAAAAGCCCTAGGACTTAGTAGCTAAAGAAAGTAAACAAGAGGCAACGTGTAAATAAAGGTCAGGTTTAGCGATACTTGCTAAGGGTTTCTACCTACCTGTAGGCTTAAATAGACGAGGCCACAACGCTAACTAATCGCGCTTGAAACTATATAGTAAGTCGAATAGATAAAGCTTATATCTTACTATATCTAAGAAGAAGTCACGATTATAGGCAGGATTAGGAGACGCTATTAGGTAGTAAGAAACTATAGTAGAGCAATTAGAACATTTAAATTACTATCTATATATAACTGTATTCCTACCTTAGGTATCTACTTATAACTATACTATCCTAATAAGCGCCCTAAGCGTAAATGCAGTATCATTTCCTACATTATAGAGGTTCGTAGTAGTAATGCCTAGGGTAGTATAAAGCAACTTAAGCCCCTAAAGCTCATGCGAAGCGGTTATCCTACTCTATACCTTCTGTATATTAAAGGTCTCAAATCCTGAAAGGTCGATTCCTAAGCTAGACAACCATTTCAAATCTCTATAGAGCGTATATCTAATAAGGACAACACGTCTAGTCTTCTATAGTAAAGCAAAGTAATTGCTAATAATACTAGTAAGGTCGGCAAGCGTTACTTCCTCTAATAATCTGAAATCAAAATCGTCATGGTAGTTATCAACCTAGTAGCTATTCTGACAATACTTGTTATTAGAGATAACAAGGTACCAGACCGCGAGCTTATCTACTACAAAGGCTAAGCCGAAGGCCCCCTAGGAAGAGGATAGCATAAGGCCAACTTCTAAAATATCCTTAGTATTTATTTCCTATATCTCTAGATCAATCGTTACCTAATAGGTAACTATAGTATAATTGTTCGCTAGTTCCGCTAACTGCTTTAACCGCGTATATAATTGATATCTAAAGCAGATAAGTACAAGCTATTTAGTTGTGAAAGAGGATATAGTAGAGTAGGGCTAGGACGTTAAGGTATAAGTAGATCTAAAAGTCGTAGGAGAGGAGGTTAAGGTAGAAGAGAAAGAAAGTAAAGAGGGGTCGGAGGACTCTAATACCCTTCGTGACTTAGGCCTAGAGCCTGCTATGTCTATACTATATTAGCAATACGTCACGATTATATATAGAAGAGATAACTCTTACTTAAGGGAGCAAGAGACAGAGAGGAGCCCGGAGAGGAAGACTCAAAGATTTCAGAGGCTAGTAGTTACGTGAGCTTAGATACTTGAAAGATATTAGAAAAGGTCTACTTATAAAGTAGAAAACCTAAAGCATATATAAGAGCTTCTTTAGAAGCAGCCTCCTTTGCTACTTTCTTAGATCTCCTTTCGCCAATACAGGAAATCTTATACGGACTAAGATTAGGCTAAGGCCCAAGTAGGACCTAAACACGCTAGACTAGATTGCCGCCTAGGACTTCTATATAGCCCAAGTCGTGGTATTCTAATGATTGGAAGTTTACGCCTAGGAGGTTATATAGACTCGACGTTGCCATTATAGTATGATTTATAGTAAAAACGTATAGTATGTCGAATTGAGTTAAAAGAGGAGAAGTACGTAAGATAGCAGGAGTTGATAGGGTTAGTAAGAGGTAATATAAGGTAGTTTATTGATTTCCGCCTACACGTAGGCTTAAACATACTACGTAGGAGGGGGAAAGTAGGGCGTCTACGTACTTAGCGCTACTATACACGTAGGAAACGACAAGAGTGTGATACGTATAATTTAAAGGTTATAAACATATATTAAAGGAAATAATAATAGCAAGGAGTGACCTAGAGGTATCAAGGATAGCATAAAGTACAAAAATGAAAGAAAAGTACTTTAACCTAGCTAATGCCTATAGTCCTGCCCGTATTACAAGACAAGTACCTCTACCTTTTTAACGCCTGTAGTCCTACCCGTATTACATGACTAGCACCTCTACCTATTTGACGCCTATATGCCTATTAATTGCAGGATTACCTACACCTAGTCATAACTTATTATTTTATATTCATCTATAGTCTACCCTCTTAGTACATGCCCCGTAAGATAGTAAGTAGTATATCAGCCGTAGAAGACACTCGCTAGTCAGGTAGACAACGGCAAATAGTATTCATTACAATAGAGTTATCCTCTAGAGTATGCTTCATAGTACAAAGGTCAAGGCTAAGTAATTCAAGGAGGGAGAGTCCGTCACGCCTTAGCTTTTTAGTTGATAGAAGTTAGGGGACCGGTATATTCGCAACTAGATACTTGTAGATATTGACTTCCGCAATATAGTAGAGATAAGTAGCATCAAGAAGGACTTGAGCAAGAACCTGAGCAATCTTCTCGATCTTATTCATGCCTAGGCATTAGAGCCTATAGAAGCATTAGGAAATCGAGGTAAGGGAAGGAGGAGTAACGAACCGATATACTATAACCTTAGGGAGAAGAATAAGAATTCCTTTACTAAACTCCTCAACTAGGTAATCGATTCCGGACTAGTTCTAAATCTAGTTATTAAGCAAGCTATAAGTAATACTAAGCTCCTAGAAGAGATAGTAGAGAATATAAGTCCAGGTATTAACGCTTCTAGACTATATAAAGCCTTTATTAGAAAGGAACTTAAGGAGCGCTATACTATTATCCCTAGACGTAATATCCCGTAGGGCTTGCTAGGATAGGTAGAGATCATAAGATCGGATCGTCGGCATAATTATACTAGTAGCCTATAGCTATAGAGAGTATCGAGTAAAGAAGGCTCAAACTTTATCAAGAAGTCTAGTATTAGAGGTACGTTGATCCACATGCTAGATCGCAGCAGAATGACTTGCGATAGCTTCTTTAGATTTAGGCACCTTAATAAGAGTTAGATCATAGAGCTCATAGATACGCTTTTAACACTTGTCGCTAAATATATCACAGAAAAAGAAATATACTAGGGTACTAATATCAGTCTCTATTAGGGGGCTCAATGTATAGCTCTTCCGCTTCTCTTTAAAGTGCAACTAATATAGAATTGAAGCAAACTTGGTTGCTATATTATCTAGATCTTCACTTGATATCTATAGTATCAATCAGACCTAGGTATAAGGTAGATACGGCTTCTTTATAGCGCGAGGCCGTTATAGAAGCGCAATTAGAGGCTAAGCAAACAATTAAGCCAAGGCAGTATTAGAGGTACCCCTCTTTATCACAGATGCTATAAGTATCGGGGTATTAGTTATAGGGAGTCTATAAAGAGGTATAGAAGATTAGGGGCGCTTGAAATCGATATTAGGTTTGAAAGTTAGAGGGGTAGGGCGCTTCTATAAGGGCTTTGTAGGCTTAGGTAGCAAAGGTTTCTAGTTCTACTAAGTACTAGATGAGCTAGATCAAGGGCAGGAAGGGCTTCGAGAAGGAAGACCTTTAAAAAGGCATATAAATTCAAGGATATAGTAGATAGAGTCAAGGATAGGGGCTAGGAGTTCGTAATACTCTAAATCCGTATAGGTCGTAAGTAATTATTAGAGGTACTAGAGGATAGTAAGCCTAGATATTAACGTGCTAGGAGTATAATATACTAGTTCTAATATAGCCAATAGGGCCTATCGCTAATCAAGGATAGTTAGGTTCTTTATCATAGAGAGGGTATATAAGGATAGAAAAAAGACTAGAGAACTAAGGAAGGGAAGGTATTTTGGTATAGGGTATAATAGTATGTATCTAGCTAGTACCTAGCTAATACTTTTATTTAATCATCATATATAATCAAAACATAAAGGAATACAAGTTAGGATACGCGTTTTAGTTTGCATTTCATAGTATAACTATAATAATATAAGCGTAATGCTTCCTAGTATTATCTCTATCTATCCTAAATTAAAACCAGAACTCTAAGCTATAATTACTACCTTTTTCTAAACCTATAAGAACAATTAGTAAATTTCTTACTTTTAAGAGTAGGAAGCATATATCTTCCCTCTAGTACTAGACTAAGCCTTCTATATAGACCTCGCTATATTACGTCTTGCCCTAGTATTACGCGATACTGGCGTAAAGGACTCGTCATCTTTAGAGAATGTGTTTATAGTCTTGGCTAGCTAGGGAGCTTTAGTAGTATAGTATTAGTAGAGCTGTAGTAATGATAGGTAGGGTACTCTACCTTACTATTTGATCCTTAACCTTTTACCTCTTGGCTACTAGTAGCCCCTCCTAGTTAGCCTTCTTCTTTTCCTTTCTGTTTTTAATAAACACACGCTCAAGCGTAAGGCTATCGTCACTCTCTTTATCAATTATAGTCGGTAAGTTAAGGTTCTTTAGCCTAGAGTTTTTACGTGTTAAAGATAGAATTTCAACTACTAGGTAGATTCCTACCTAGCTTATAGCCCCGAGTCGAGAAGTTTCTAGTATATGGTAAAGGAGCGCATAAGAGGGTTCGAATGCCTAGGAGCTACTAATGTAGTTGCCGGTAGATAGAGCGCTCTTAGCCTATATAAGGTCGAGTTAGATTTGATTCTAGGCAGCTAGATCGATAGGGTTAAAGACTAGGACTAGTTAGCTTTGTAGGATAGACAGGAGAGGAATAAAGACCTATAGTAAGCAGTGGTACTTGAAATAAGCACGTGCAAGTCGACATCAGGTAGAAGGAATTCGACCATTATAGACATAGTAGTATACAACTAAAGCTGATTAGTTTAGACGGTTATAGGAAAGAAGAGATATCTCACCATTTCTCGAGCTAATAGTACAGCTAGGGAGTCTATATTAAAGGCTTGTCTTGCTGTAGGGAGTTTATAATAGAGGGGATTTATAAAGGTAGGAAAGTAGGAAGCAGGGAGAGCTAGTCTATTTACTTTTCTTTAAGCCTACGCATAGGTATAAATCACGTGCTCAGTATACCCCGCACCAGCGAGTCCTACCCGTCCTATATAGAAACAAAATCAAGAGGTATAAGTATAAGTAAAGAACCGTGTAAGACAAGTAAGGAGGAAAAGAGCTAGTATCAGAATAAAGATCTAAGTAATATACTAAAGGTACACGCCGCTCTCTATTATCCGCCTATCCCGAGTCACTAAAATCTAAAGGTATACCCCGTACTAGCAAGGTCATCCCATCTTACATATAAACGAAATCACTAGGAAAAGGCATAAGTGAAAGGAGTATAAGACAGATAGAAGGAGTAGAGCTAGTATTGCATTAAGGGTATACAAGCTATCTATACTTAGGAACTAGCTACCTTTATCCATCCATCTCGAGTTACTACTAGAAGCTAGTATTAGCAGTTACTATATCAACTCCCTTTATATGTCCTTTCGCCTACTTAATCCGCTCGGCCTTTAGTTTCCTAGAAAACATTAGCAAAGATAAAATATTAGAACTAGAGCATATACTTAAGGTCCTCGAGTTCCTTCTACTTCTAGGCAGTTCTACGATATATAAGTAGATATCAGGAGAAAGGGAATATATAACTAACGAAGGAGTGCCTAGCTTGCCTACTAGTATCTTCGTTATTATTGGCTTCTATACATTTATCTACGAACTTCTACGATATATAAGTAGATATCAAGGGGAAGGGAATGTATAACTAACGAAGGAGTGCCTAGCTTGCCTACTAGCGTCTTTATTATCATTAGCTTCTATACATTCGTCTATGAACTTCTGTAATATATAAGTAGATATTAAGAGGAAGGGAATATATAACTAATAAAAGAGTGCCTAGCTTGCTTACTAGTATCTTTATTATCGTTAGCTTCTATATATTCATCTATGAACTTCTATGATATATAAGTAGATATTAGGAGGAAGGGAATATATAACTAATGAAGAAGTGACTAGCTTGCCTACTAGTATCGTCTTTATTATTATTAGCTTTTATATATTCGTTTATGAACTTTTATAATATATAAGTAGATATTAGGGGGAAGGGAATATATAACTAATGAAAGAGTAACTAGCTTACCTACTAGTATTATCTTCACTATTATTAGCTTTTATATATTCATCTATGAACTTCTACGATATATAAGTAGATATCAAGAGGAAGGGAATATATAACTAATAATAGAGTAATAGCCTTGTTAAGCGTATAGAAGCTTTACAGGTATATCAGTATAGAAGGAGTACTAAGAGAAATAGAAGGAGGGTTATTCTAGCTACTATTAACTATCTTTGCAGTTACCTTACATAGAAGAATTTCGCCTATAGAATTGTTAGTAGTAGATATAGCATAGGTTAAGGTTTTATACCTAGGGTGCTAGGAGTTTGTAAGGCCTTATCTAAGGTATTAGGTGTTACTAGAGCTTTAACTAGGATAGGGAGTTCCTTGATTAGGGTAATAGAGATATTAGGACGTCTATAGCTTAAGGGCTTAGGTAGCTTAGGTGCAGCAGTTATCGCAGCTAGGGTCTAGTCTATAGTATCCTGCTTAAGGTTCTCCTAGACCTGCTTATTAGCTTTGAACTCTAGGGTATTATCTATCACGAAGAAGGACTAGTTCTCGATAGAATGGTCAGTCTACTTAGTATCTTATATTAGTATATCTTCAACTTCTAGGGTATTATCTATCATAAAGAAGGACTAGTTCTTGGCAGAATAGTCGATCTACTTAGTATCTTATATTAGTATGTCTTCAACCTCTTAGGTATTATCTTAAATAAAGAGTAGCTATTCCTTAACAGAATAGATAAGATGCTTAGTATGTAGAATTACGGCAGGATTAGTCTATATAGACATAGTTTCGATAGTTTCCTAAGGTATATTAACTTTATAGCTATAAAAGACTAGGAAGATAAGCAGGAAGTATAGGTAGGTATTACGTAGAACTAACCGTAGTCTATGGCATAGATCACATAGCTAGCCTAACCAAGTTAATCTAATACAAGTAGCGCCTTATTAAACTAAAATGCTATTAGTACTATAGATAGTAACATGGAGATCTCCTACTTACATTCTACTTAGCAGAATGTATATCTTATGCTATAGTGAAATACGTAGGTATAAGTTAGGGTAGTAAGATAGAGGAAAGAAGTCGTATTTATAGTCGCGGGGTAGATATTATAATAAAGTACGAGTAAGAAACGGCTTAGCGAGATTTAGCGTAGGTTTCCACATACATGTAGGCGGAAACCATAGCGACCGACAAGATCCTCTTACCTAGCAAAGACATGCTATATAATATAGCAAATCGTAGAGCAATCATAGATCTGAAAGCTATAGAGTTTCTAGGCAGAATTACATACTATCACGAGGAGCTTAAGGAGTAAGTAGGAGACCCCTTTCGGTTGTGATTTGTGACTAACCAGCTTGTAGCTCGCGTAAAATATTCCTATTTGGGGTCTTTCTATATGATAATACTACCCTCCTTAAGATCTTATATGATACTAGGATCGACTAAGCTGATCTCCGCTATTATAGCAAAAAGGCTTATGAAAGCAGGTACTATACGTACACTACCCCGGCTTACAAGTTGCTAGATAGACAGTATGTAGAATGCTTTAATAATATCGCCTTGTAGATAAAACTAGATAGGATAATACTTGTAAGCGATAGAAAGGAGAGAGAACGCTTATATGTCGGACTACTATAGGCAGATAACTCTTGCGCTCTAGATATTATAATAATGTTTGCGTTTATAATCAACGCTAGCCGAGTTATTGTAGATTAGCAGCCAGCTATGAAAGATCTGACAGAACTAATAATCCTCCTCTATTAGATCATTCGCGCCTTATAGGGACATCTAAGCTTAGATACCAGGGGTGCCCTACGCTAGATTTTATAATAAGCTCTTGCTAATAACTTGAGTAGCATTACTATAACTAGAAACCATTTAATTAATCTCATATATAATACCATTTTTGACAGCTTGCCCTAGCTTAGCTTTACTCAAGTAATAGGCTTTTGATATTCTATAGGTAGATCGATACAGCTCGTCTGTTTTAGTAGTAAGATCAAAATGATATAAAAGACTAGCTTAAGTATACTAGGACATTTTGATAGTAGCTACTTTGATTTTCTAGAGGAGTACTTTAGCCCAAAGGAGATCACTATATTAGACTTACTATAGAAAAGATATAAGTATTAGAGGTACGATATATATCGGCCGACTGAATAGTAGTAGGTAGTAGTAGACCGGGTCCTGCCGCGACTTATAGTATAGTAGGAGCTAGACGTACGTATAAACAACCCTTAGGTAGATATAGAGGCGGAATATACGAAGGCTAACAGGACGACATATAAAGCTCGGTACTATTTTACTAGCTATACTATAATAGCAGGTAAACATTTCTAGCTGAATTAGATATATAAGAAGGGGAGGATATCAACGGCTTGTAGGTATAATAGAATAGAGGATACTAGAAGCAGGACTAGAGATATTAAAAGATTAGGTACTAAATAGTACCGCAGCCAGGTATCGATATCATTTTATATATAAGTAGATTAGTATATAGGTATTATGAATAAATTAGGAATTATAGCTAAGATAAAGATGAGATAACTTGAACAATTATTTAACTATACTATAAACTTTTTTCCTAATCTGAATGCGATTAGAGCCTAAGCATATTATATACTAGAGAGATAATAGACTCTAGCTAGAGATACTAACTCCTAAGTTCAAATTGGGTATTTCCACCTACACGTAGGTTTAAATAAAGAAAGTCACGCCGTAGTACTATAATGCTAGAGAGACCTAGATAGATACACATAATAATTAAAGAAAGTAGGCCTATAAGAACGAAAGTCTACTACAAGATCCTACTATCTATCGCCTAATCCTCTATATCAGCTACTTCTTCTACGTCTACTGTATAATATAAAGGGGTATATTCCGAGTTGTCGTTATAATTAGAGTTATTAGCATCTAAGCTAGACGATTCCTTAGCGGCCTCCAAGTAGGTCTAAAGGTCTACTATCTAGTTCATAAAGTCCTTCGATTCAGAGAAGGGAATAATAGGAGGTAGTCCAGAAAACTATAAATAGCGCGAGGTATAGCGACGTAGATAACCTCGAGCCTTATTAGTCGAATTATCAGAATTATCATCTATCTTATAGTCCTCTTCGCTCGCCGATATCTTATCTATTAAGGTTTTAAATCCTTTATTCTCTTAGAGTCCTAACTTAGGCAATAGTACTGCTTAGAGGATTAGGTTCAAGATAAGACATTTAGCGTAGCTATATAGGAGTTGGGCATCTTCTCCTAACACGTTCTAGAGTAGAAGTATAAGAGCCTCTAGTTCATAAGTATTAAGTTGAGAGAGTCTAAGAGACGTTAGAGAGCGTAGGATACGCTAGGATAGGATAGACTTACGGCAAGGCAATCTTAGGCAAGAGGACATAGATACTACGGCCAAAAGCGAAGGAAAATAATAAGGTACTATAGGATATATCTAGGTAGTTATCTAGTTCTTTTTTTCCCTTGCTGATAATGGATACAAAGTATAACTTGTAAATTATAGCCATTCCAACGCCTTAGCTAAGTGCGGTAGGCATAGCGTTAGCGAGCCTAAGAGCATTATATGCGGTTACTACTACAAAGAACGCCTGAGGGCGCGCAAGGGCATTATCGCGCATAATAGAAAATCGCTAATAGAAGTCAGACCGACGGTAGTTAGCAAGGATAATATCGAGCATACTCTTCTTGCTATAGATAGCAGGGAAAGCGTAGATAAAGCAGTCGAAGGTATCGCGATAGATAGGGGGCATAAAGGAATAGTTGCTAATTTCTCTAGTATACTACTCCTGACGAATAAAGTAGATATCACCGTCAAGGTCCAGATCGACCAGCTAGTTAACCAGGTTAGTAATACGAGTAACGGTCAACTAGCCGAAAATTTGACTAAAGGCTATATCTGATACCTAATCAATTACTTCTTTAGGGATCTTACACTTTTTAGTTATAATATACGAGACAAGCTCCTCAAATTGGGATTAGAGACGGCCGACGCCATTTGTAGTAAAGGTCTCTAAAAATAGGATCTTCAATAGCTATAAGTTTATCTTTGATTTGATAGTACTACTCTTTGCCTTCTTTACTAGAGACTTCTTCTTAAGTGAACTCTTCTTAGGTAAACTCTTCTTGGTTAAATACGTTTATACTAGAGATACCTTCTTTAGAGAAGCCTTGGATAGTAGCTTTAGTATAGATGCCTTTAGTAGAGACTTGCGCTTTACTGCTGACTTATTATCTAAGCTATTATTAATAAAATCAGAATCATTATCTCTGATAATACTAGGGAAAGTATTATCATCTACTATAGGTTTTCTATTATAGTCTAACTTATAGATAGAGGCAATCCCGATAGTGTCTTAAAGTTCAAGGTATATATTTTTAAGAAAGAGGAGCTTTTGCTTAAGGCTATTATAGTTAGGATCCTTATTAGCAGGTAGAAGTATTATATCTACTAGGGGTAGAAGAAACTAATAAGCAAGATTAGTATATACTTATTGAGGTTAAGAAAGCGAAAATCTTACTAACGATAATTGGTTGGTACCTACTAGAGATATAAGTCTAATAGGCTATATGTCGTCTACCGGATCTAGGGGCGGTATTCTGCCAGCCACGTCGTTTATCGAAGTATTAGACATAAGCAGGATTAGTAGCGACAAGATAAGAGGAGATAGGTTATAGTAAAAGGATATAGTAGTAGAATAAAGAGGTTGTAGTAGTAGTAAGGAGATATAGTAGTAGAATAAAGAGGTTGTAGTAGTAGCAAGGAGATATAGTAGTAGAGGGTATTTATTATGTTTTTTTCTCTTTAAGGTATTCGGTAGATGTATTTCTATCTGTGCGTAGGTAGAAAGGCTATAATACCTGAGGTTTTGCCGTATAGTCACGAGTATAGAGGCATACAGGTGCAAAGAGTGCTATATCACGTGAATAAGGTCTAGATAGATTCATGAAGGAAGGATAAGGGAAAAAGGAACTAGGATTATAGTATAGGTTTGAAGTAGAAATTAAAAGATAAGTATTATCCTTCTAAAATAGCTTTAAATAGTACCCGCTACGCCTAACTTAGCCCCTAAAGGTGTACTTCTAGCTCTATATAGCTTATCTAGAGGATAGCGGGGTATGTAAGGTAGCGATCTTGAATAACGCGGTCTGTACCCTAGACTAGAGTAGTACTAGTTTTCAACGTGATTATAGATATCTTTAGTTTAAAGCAGATAGAATACCATATACGTTCCCCTTTCTTAGTCTTTAATATTAAAGTGCTATTAGTGTCAGGATATAGTAGGAGCTAATAGTGCTCGAAAAACTCCTTTTTAAATAAAGTGTACTATTAGGCTAGGAGGTAGGAGTATTCTACTAGAGCTATACATACCTGCTACATATATACGCAATAAGGTTTCTTCTTGAAATGCTTTCGTTTCTAGGCCTAATCGTCGCCCTAGAGCTAGTTGAGTAGGACTTCTAGTATAGTTTTACTTCCTCGATTGCTGCTTATAAGATACGGCTCTATAAGGAAAGTATCGCGGACTTCGTCATAGTATAACAGGATAGCATCTGCTACTACTCTCTTCTAGAACGCAACCTTATCGCTAGGTAAGTCCTTAACTAGAGCATACGTAACGTCTTGACAATAGCAATAGAAATAAAGGTAGGCAAGGAGGATAATAATTTAGGTAGTTGTAGTCTTAGATATAATATACTAGCTAAGAAGTTGAAGGGCATTATCTATGCCCTAGATGCCATCGCGAACCGTATACGCGGTAGAAGTATAGCCTATTAGGTTATACTAGAAGACGAGTATCTAATTCGCTATCTAAGGAAGAAACTATAATCCTTACTAGTCAAAGAAATAAAAGAACTAGCAATAACCCGACTATAGTATAGTCTTGCTGAAATTGAGGCCGCGAGTCACTATCCTATCTGTAGATTTACGCTCGCCTGCCTACAAGCTCGACTCTATAAGGAGGACCCCTTAGCTAAGGAATACGTGAATATACTTAAGCAAGATATACATTAGCTACGACTACTCGAATCTGATGCCATTCTAGGGGCTAGTAGATATAGTCATCTCCAAGATAGCATAGAACTTATTCATATTCCCTAGTACGTACGCTACTAGCCGATCAGTAGACAAGATCCATGCCTAATCCTATGATAGGAATACCGCTAGCGAAAAAGGGCGGGCTTCGTCAGCATAGGCAAGATCGTAGACTGCCCGTAGTAGGGAGCTATTATAACGAAACTCCTAGCGCATCCTATATGACCTAGATCGCGATATATTATATGTAGTAAACATACGCCGCTTGCTCTTATAGTATGCAGTAACAATCGTCAGGCGTAAGCGCTTGCCCTATAGATAAGTACTACTAGATATTACATTATATATAGACGGATCGATAGCTAGGGTATAAAGCGTAGGGTTATTAAATAGCTAGGTAGATTGCGTATTATAAATCTCTTTGAAAGTGGCATAATACTAGCCATAATGTAGCCCGCTATAGAAAGCATTAGATCTCTTAGGCGGGATAGAGATAAGGTTGCAAGCCTTATATAAGAACATAAGTGAGTAGAAGACGTAAGTACTAGAAGGATTAGGCTTATTATAGAACTACTCTAGATACTACTCGAGATAGCACCGCTTGGCGAATAGTGTCTAAGCCTTGCTATTATAATATACGGGATTGTCTAGGTTGCTTATATAGGTTAAACTAAGCTTAGCACTAATATCAGTATAAAGATAGTCTAGGTCGAGCTAGGATATATCAAAAATTTGATTAATAGTACCTATATATTTAAGTATAGATATACTAATCTACTTGCTCTTATCAAAGTGCAACTTAAACCCTTTCGCCTGTACAAAGAGCTAAAGGGAACTAAAGTCTTCTAATCTATTAGTAGGATCATTAATAAGATCTAGTATAGTATCCTAGAGACGGCCGAATATAGTAGACTAGATAGAGAACGTTAGCTATATATTAAAATCAGATCTAGCGCTAGTCCGCATCTCCTTTGCTTTAGCTTATATATTAAGCTAGCTTATAGCATACATAGCAGGAACATACTAGAGGATATTAGCAGTAGTATACATGGTTAGGCTTCGGCCTAAGACCTTATTATTAAATCAGGTCATTTGCTATATCGTCAAAGCTTTAAAGTCCCGGTCTTTGTCTAAGAGATTAAAGAAAAGGATATATACTACGCAATCGCAGAACGTATATATAAGGCTGCCGAGGAAGAGGTAAGGGATATAACAAACTTAAACGGTCTTTAACTTAGTCCTACCTTAGACATCTACATACTAGATATAGAGGTTAATATGAATATTAGTATTAATCTAGCGCGAGACCTACTGTATAGTACTATAATACAAAGCGGTTTTAATATAGCCGAGGTAGGATAAAAGGAGGATAAAACTATCTATATCTAACGTATATTTGATAGGGCCGGGAGTAGAGTAGATAGACTCTTCATAGAGATAGACTTGTGAGAGAAGATCGTTAAGAGCTGTATATCTATAAAAGAGTTTTATCAGGCTAGTAGCATTAGGATAGGATCCTCGGTTTATACTACTATTTAACAGGAACGTAATTATAGTAATGCCAATATTATATGAGAAGTCTTCTTCACCTTTATATATAACACTAAGGTTATTATGTTTAGTTAAGGCTACTGCATAGTTAAGGGCGTGCTTTATATATATCTCTTAGAAGCAACCGTAGATTCTATCTTTAAGTATAGTATAAATCTTCTAGGCTATTTTAAAGCATAGTAGCTTAGTAGGATATAATGAGGGGCAGAGGAAGGGTAGAAGTAGGGTATTATTATCTAGAGAATTATCTTCGATAGGAAAGTCTATAGGATTATCTTTAGGAGGAGGACTTGAGGGGAGGTCGTCAGGTAAAAGGTTATAGAGGGGAGAAGATAATAAGAGCGAGAATTATAATTAGAGAGATCTAAAAAGAATAAGTAGTACTAGTTATATAAAGAGGTATTACTAACCGAGTAGGGGTATTGAAAGAAAGGTATCTAATAGGCTCGAAAGATACATCTCGTGTTAAAAGATCCTAATAATCTAAGCCTCTAAAGAAGGTTTAGCCAAATAGAAGAGAGAAATCTATATTTACGATAGAGGGATCCTAGAAGCCGGAAGAAGTATCTAAAGATGTATCTTGTACTGTAAGATCCTAAAGGGGTAAGTACTTGGATAAAGAATTAGTAGATATAGGAGATATCTCTAGATTTTTAGATAATAGGGTTTAACTACTAGAAGAAATATCTAAGGGCAAGAAGAAAGAATTATAGGAGTCGAAAGAGATATCTGAAGGAGTTAGATCGTTATAATGTGTTTAGGACTTAGGACCTGAGAAATGTATCTTGCATGGGACTAGTAGTCGTATCTTGAGTTAGTAGATAGGGACTTAAAAATATAGGTAAAGGTAATAAGATAAGATGAACGTTAAGCCCCCTGCGATAGAGATAGTGTAGGTAGTTGAGAGGACCTTAGTAAAGGCTTAAGACGCGTAAGATTCTATGAGATAGAAGACTAAGAACTTGTAGATAAGTCGCGAATCACAAATGAATCAAGAGGCCTATATCGATAGGTAAGAGGTAGCATAGGAAGTAGCTTCCTATTCTAAGGTCTTTTCTTGATTTTAGGGCCTATTGCGAATTATAGTAAGGGGCAGAAAGTCTAAGGAAGATAGAGTATTAAAGAAAAGGATAATATTTATAGTAGAGGAAAAATTTATAAAGGTAATAGGTTTTGGTAATACTTGTAAAGCGCGTACCTATAGGCGTTAGCGCCAATCTATATACTAAGCCTAGATTGGTTATTTCCTATAGCGAGGGACATCGAAATTTAAGCCTATACGTATATAGAAATCCAAGACACCTACCTAGGTAGGGGAAAGCATTAAACTAAAACAGATTTTATCTATATAATAATAGAGCTATAAAGGTTAGCTAGTATGATTTCCTATATTAGACTTAGGGATAATTTATATAAAGTAGATAGTTAGGTATTTAAACCTACGCGCAGGTTTAAATACGGTAATATTCGGGGGTAGTAACTACTCGTATTAGGACTAGTAGACTCTTCTAGAACACCTAAGCAGGCGATAGGAAACGTACATATAAATAAACCATATAATAACAAAAAAATCCTACCTCAAGACTCTATATAGAGCTAATAAATAACAACTACCGCCTCGGGAATCTTCGTAGAACGGCATAATCATAGCGATCCTATCTGAAAATCAAGCATTAGTAGTTAGAGCATTCGTATAGTTCAATTGAAACCTAGAGGCGTAGGTTCCCTAGTCTTAGATAGTAAAGAGAGACTAATACGTCTAGTACAATAGAACTCTTCCCGGATAGAAGCTTTAATACGATAGTAGCCGCAATTCAACTAGTACAAGCCCGCAGGGTTAGCTTAGAGGAGCTAAAGAATTACGCAAATGAAGCAATCAAAAGAGGTATTAAAAGCATCTACGTCCCCTGAAAATATACTCTAGAAGCTAGCTAGGGGTTATACGATATCGAGATATATAGATAGCTCAAGCTAAAGTAAGATCGTATTAAGGGTATAATCTAGTCAAGTGTTGTAGATAAGGAAACCCGATATCTAGGAGGTCCTATGTATAAGAAAAACTCCTATAGTATTAACTATATATTAGTTATCGGATTGTTTTTAAATGCTAGATAAGTTAAAGAAGATCAACTTACAACTAGCGGAATATAGCTCCTGTCTGAGCTGGCGAGGTTAATACGCTATATACTTTCGAAGCCTTAGAGCTCTCTTAAGAGTAGCGACTTAAATATACTTCGAGAATATATCTATTACGCTCTTAATATATATAATGCGAAGGAATTTCTACTTAGATAAACATTATAGGTTATAGAGCTTGTATAAGTAATACTTGGAGGGCTGCCTTAATTATAGTATATAGTAGTAATATCCTATTAATATATTAATAAGAGTTAGGATGTATTCTTTCTTTAAGGTATAGATAGTAGGTTAGACTTTATATATAAGCTTAGGCTGGAATTTGTTAGGTCTAGCATAGAACTAGAGGATAATAATTTTGGTAGTATATAAGATATAGTTAATAAGGTGCTTAGGAACCAAGATATAGAGGCTAGAATAGCAAGGCCGGAGTTGGGGCTAGTCGAGTATTACGACTGTAAAGAGTGTACTAGAGTAACTAGGAGATTAATAGTCTTAGATAGACTAGCTCCGGTTCTAATACTAGGGACTAGGTTTGAAGGAAGTAGGCTATTACTAGAATTAGAGAAGGGCAAAGGCAAGGGCAGATAGAAAAAGAGAGAGAGATGTGATTTATTTTATAGTTGCTTTAAAGATCTATACTTGAGCTATTAATAGTAGAGGCAGGAAGAAGATAAGCAGGTAGTATATAAACCGCTAAGGTTTATTATATAGAATAAGGAGTTAGATCATTTCAAATTAAACTAGAAGGTAGTAATAGGGGGTCAAGAGGTCATTCTACATTATGATAATATAAAGAGAAATAGTAGTTTCACTATAGTTGATAGCTTAGAAAGCTTATATAATCTAGCTAGGATGTATATTCCTTA
>QGMI01000582.1:0-24712 GCA_007821535.1 Lachnellula occidentalis
TTCTTTTCTTCTACTATCTATCTATACTATGCGCATATATGCTAGCGTAATATAGAGACCGGCCCTAGACTAAACTTCTATTTAATTAATTGATTTTATAATAAAAAAAATTATAGCATTATAGCTCATAGTACTAGAAAGCTAGCAAAGACATATATAGGCTAGAATAATTAATATTCTATTCTATATAGGCTAAATAAGCGTGCTATAGCTCTAAATAGGCTAGGAGAATAGGCTATACTATAGAGTAGGGCGGAAGTATAGGATATACTAGATCTAGCTTAGTATAATTAGAAATTATAATCGAAAATACTAATATAGCTAGATATAGCTGAAAATAATAACTAATTCAAAAAATAATTGCAATTAAGATATAAACTAGTTGATATCTTAATTGCAATTAAAATATACTAGCCTAGTAGAAAAGGTACTAGCCTAGTACTACTCTAATATTATTAACTACTCTAATAATATCATTTTAGGCTAGTACAATTTTTTTAATAGATATATAAGCTTATTAGTATTTAATTTAAAAATATAGAAGTATATAACTTTATTTATAAATTATTATATCAATAACTATTTTTTAAGATTAATTTCTAAAATTGTTTTATAGCTATTTTAAATTTAATTATATTAATATAATTATATATCAAGATCTAATATAATTTAAAGTATTTATATAAAAAGGAAAACTATTTAGATATAGGCCTACTATCTATAGAATTAGAGATTATATAAGTTTACTAAAAAGTTTTAACTTTTATCTAGCTTATAAAGGTTAGATAATAGAGAATTATAATTTATATTATTAATAAGCTAATTTCTAGAAATCTAAAAAGTATAAAGGTATTACTTTTATATAGAATTAAGTATAATTTTAAAAAAACCCGAAATATTCTTATCTAAACTTTGAATAATATTATTATAATTATATTAAATCCCTTACTTCTATTTCCTATAATATTATACTCTTTAGGTTTCTGATATAAGCTTTCTATCTAGACTTTTATCTTAAAACTTAATCGAGCTATAGTTAGAATTATTTACTTATCTTTCAAATAAATCTTAGCCTATTATAAATGGTGGCCTATACTATTAAATGTGGCCATGTTGCTCTAGTAAGGTATTATTATACTTAATTATCAATTTGATTCTTCTTATATTCTTTTAAATCTAAAGTTGAGGTTGGAGCCAAATGTAGAAAAAGGGGGGAATATTGGTTATGCCTTCGCGGCCTCATCCACAATTCCTTCTGCAAGTACCTTGATCTGCGATCTCGCATCCATCAAGTCCAACATACTGATATTCTTCCCAAAAGCACCATGAAGCCAGTTTCGAAACTCCGCAGCTAGCAAACTGTCAATCCCGTGCTCCGCAACTGTCTTCGACACATTTACAGCCGAAGGATCAACAAAGAGTAAGTCTGCCACCATAGATCGGATAGCGTCCGCAACAAAGGCGACTGTCTTAACTGATTCAGCAGCCTTATTCTCCTCCTTGATGTCTTGCTCTCGAATCTTTTTGATCGAGACTTGAAATTGCTGGCGTAACCGCGTTACCGGGGACCCATCAGAGCCAGCATTCAAGTCTTCAACACCTTCCGAACTCTCTCCATCCTGGTGTCTCCATGCATCGTCCAGAGCACGCAACATAACAGAGGCACGAGCGTCGCGATACCATCGTGGAATTGAGCCAGACGAAGAGACTGCCTTGGGCTCGTCCCTTTTCATTGCAACGAGCACCGCTGGGTCCGTTCCCGTAACAATGTTGGCTTCCGATAAAGGATCTTCGGATTCGCCAAGCCATTGTTGATGGGCATCACTCTGGCCTATGGTGTTACCCATGAAAGCTGGCTCAAAAAGACGCAAGACTTGGCTCCCAGTGACGCTTTGTCCTTTGTTGCGCGCCAGTAGATTGACAGTGACTGAATCCTCCGTCAAGGCACCCAAATCGCTGATGAAACCTAAAGAGACCGTGGATGCGGGTAGTCCTAGTCTTCGTCTATAGCGCGCAAAATAATCCATGAAGTTATTGGCTGCAAGATAAGTACTCTGCGTGGGGAACGCAAGAACGGTGCCGAAAGTAGAGACCATTGTGAAAAAGTCGAGAGGTAAAGAAGCAGTGGCTTCATGTAAATTCTTGGTACCAAATACTTTCGCTGCCATACCTTTGTAAAGCATCTCCGCGGTCATTTTGTCAAATGATATGTCTTGGTAAGAGACGGCGAAGTTGAAGACTCCGCGAACAGTTCGATCGGATGTAGCGTCTGCGATGGCACGCAATACTTGATCTCGGTCGCTCACGTCGCAGGTGACAGGTTGCACACGTGTGCCTTGAGACCCAAGGTCGTCAATTAGAGCTTTCGATTCGGCACTCAAGTTATTTGAACCATTTCTGGACCACTGTACCAAGTTAGCATACGTCTTTTCCCGTTGACTCAGGAGCCGGGAGCAGTGAGTAAGGATAAAACCTGCTCCTAACCACTAAGAATATGAGTCCAAAAAGGGGAGCAAAGGGAAAAGTTGCATACGATGACCAAATCCCGGGCGCCGCGGTCACTCATAAACCGGACAATTGACCGGCCAAGACCGCCCAAGCCTCCAACGAGTATATAACGAGATTCGGGATCAAATTGAGCGGGGGTGACGGATTTGTGCTTCTTGATGGTCGAATTGGGGTCCTATAGAATATCGGAGTCAGTGTGCTGCTTTAGGAATATTCGAGGGGTAGAATGTATAAGAGTCTCAAGGACCGTTGTAGAAATTTCAAGAATGTCTTAGCTCTAGAATTTACCCAAAGGAGAATTTTACTCAGAGAAACTGGGCACTCACCAAGTATGATATCACCATTTTTCCAATGTGGGTGCCCTTGGAGAAGCGCAGTAGTGTCTGCCCAAGCTGTGAGATGTCTTCAACTGTATACGGGCGAATGGGTTCGATATGTCCAGCTCTGAAATGCTCATCCACTGACTGCATCAGCTCTCCGGCAAACTCGACATCACGGTCTATAACGAGACCAAGGTCAAAGGATGTGAAGCTTGCACTCTTCTGGAAGACTTCGAGAGCCATGTTTTTAGAAGTCGTGACATCCAGTCTGCCGACGTCAATCAGATGGCCCAATGGTGCCAGAGCTTTGATAGAGTCGTAAAGCCTATCGCCCTGGGAGTTGCTGAGGATTACATCAAAGCCGCCAGTCCGCGTTGCGATAATCATGCGCTTGATGTCTGTGGGATCGCGAGAGGAGAATACGTGGGTAAGAGGGATGTCCATCTTCTCCGTCAAGAATTGGGTCTTTTCTGCATTCCCAGCCGTGACATATACTTCAGCACCTTTGGCACGCGCAAGCTGAATGGCGGCAAGCCCAAGGCCGCCAGAAGCGGACTGGATCAGTACTTTCTGCCCCTTTCTCAGTCTAGTGACATGCTCAAAAGCATATACCGCAGTCATGTAAATCAAGGGCATAGTAGCCGCCTCAACGGAACTCACATCGGATCTAACCTTCTGTGCGAGCGCGGCTGGGACACGGGTAAAATTTCCAAAATGCCCCTTTCCCATGCCATAGATACGATCGCCAACCTCCACGTGGGTTACGGCGGATCCTCGCTTAGTGACAATGCCGCAGTACTCGTTCGAAAGGTTATTCTGGTCGAATCGGCCGGTACAAAGACCCAAATCCTTCCAGTTGAGCCCAACGGCGAGCACTTTGACGTCGATGAAGTTCTGTGGCAGAGGTTTCAAGAGCTCTGTATATGGCCGGAAATACAGGGAGGTAAGGATTCCCGCGGTTTTGAAAGCCGCTCTCAATGGGCCTTGACCGTTCAATGGAACTGTCACCAACTCGTGGTCAACTAGAGACGCTGATGCCTCGGCGTAACCCTGAAGCTCGCCGTCTGGAACGATTCGGCTGATCCACAGAGAGCCCTTTTGCCAAGAAAGATCGCGATTCACCCCATTGTCACCACTTTCTGAATGTAAGGCAAGTTCTTGGTCTACTAGGCAGCGCACTAGTTCTCCAAGTTCTTCAGCGGCCGGTTGGAAGTTATCAGCGTCTATATCAACAGAGATGAATTCGCCTGCAGGATTTTCAGTGCCCAATGTCCGCAACAACCCTGAAATGAAGGCTCCGTCCGGGTTACGCCCCATTACAGTGCCACAGGATGTAAGCCAAACCATGCTAGCAGCAATTGCAGCAATATGTTGGAAAAGCCCGATACGTTTCTGGTCCGCGCCAAGAAGAAGGTTCTCTCCGTCTAAAAATGCTACCACGCGAGAATTTGGAATCGATATTTCTTGGGCGTTGTCGAATGGGAGAACTTTGGTGGACACTCCGCGTCTTTCGAATTCCTGGGCAAGATGGTTGAGCAATTCCGGCGCTCCATTGGCGCCGTGGAGAAGGTGAACAATTGAGCTTCTTCCTTCTGGGCGCTTCTCCGAATCACGTCTTGTGGAAACCGTAAGGGTGGATTGGTGCTCGTTCACAACTAGCTCGGCTCCCGATTGAAATCCTGCTTTGAGCAATGATTCATCCCAACTTTTGCCCGTGGCTTCTACTAGTACAAGCTTTCCACCTAGCTTGAGAAGCTTTTGGCAGTTCTCCAAGACCTGTTGCCCGTTTAGAGAATTATGAACAGCATTAACCGATAGAACAATGTCGTAGACAGGTTTAAATCCTTGCTCAAGAGGATCTTTTTCGATGTCCAGAACAGAATAATTGACATCACGGAATTCGGACCTTGAGGTAGGGAGAAGGTCTTTGGAGATTTCCGTCATGAGGTATTCCCTGTAGCGTTTGATACCATTGGAACCGACAAGCGTTTTCAAGACCGTCTGACTTGCGCCTTCATCTCCACTGGCCCCTAGTTGTAGAATCCGTAGATCAGGATTGGCATGTCCTATCCAGTCGAAGAACTTAGAGAGCTGAGAAAATGTCGCAGCTCCAACTTGCGATGAGTTAAATAGAGTGCCGTATTGCTTCTTGCTCAAGGTTCGGATGTCGGGTCTCCATACAAGACGATTGAAGGGGCTGGAGTATGCTTTGCCAGGCCGAATTCCAGTTGAGGATGATGGTTGTTCGTTGGCTAGGTCGATGAATTGCATGTTTTCTACATCTAGAACAACATCGCCCGTCTCGCCCAACATTTGCAGTTGAGCGTAAGCACCACGTAAGCCACGCAGCTCGCCCTTTGCCACACCATTTGCCCATTCTCGACCTCGCGCGCCGCCAATTTTGAATCGCAGCTGATCAAGGTGGATGGGAAGCTGAACAGCGCCAGTCTCGGCTTGTCCTCCATTGCATGCCATGAGACCAAGTCGAATAATAAGATCGAGAGAAGCCGGATGGATTGGATATTCCGACTCGCCGCCAGGGAACAAGCCTGTCGTTGTATTTAAGGAAAATCTGGCTGTAGCTACATTTTTGATTGGATCAGCGCGAATATTTGAGTATCCCTGGAAAGAGGGCCCGAACTGGAGACCCATTTCAGAAAATCGTTTGTACCAGCTTTCTGGGTCTACTGCTCGTCCGTCCATAGTCGTGTCGATAGGGGATATTTTTTCGAATGCAGCAACTTCAACCTTAGCAAGGCCGGAACAATGCTCAGTCCACTGTTCAGTATCTCGAACAACCGAAGAAATGGAGAAAGTGCCCCAACCAGGCGATTTTGCAGTTGCTCCATCTTCAAGCTCCATGCTAATGACAATTTCAATACCAAGGTCGTCTTGAGGAACCACCAGAGTCTTCTTGATGGACACATTGCGAAGAGTAATGCCGGTGATAGTGTGCGCATCTGGGAACTCGTTATAAGCTTGCTCCGCAGCTAGCATGGCCATAACTATGTGTGCGGCACCGGGGTGTAGGACATGGGGTCTGGAGACAAAGATTCTCGAGTCAGCTTACTTTTCTTGTGTGTGTAGGAAGAGTGTATAAACGTATCAATTTTAGGCATTAATCTCAAGGATTTTGTGCACTTACGGGACGCGATGATCATTAAGCCAATGAAGATCTTTCAGACGAAGTATGTTACGCCATTGTGGACGCAGTTTCGTAGTTCCTGCTATCTTGGCTCCAAGCAAGTCGTGACGGGGGACTTTACGGTAGCGATACTCTTTCGACGCCCGACTCTCATGGTACTTGATGGGCCCATAGTTATACTGGTAAGGTGGTAAGTCCACAGCTGTGCTGCCATGAACTAGATTGCTGCTAGTGATTTCATCGACGGAATTGACGGCTACCAGGTCGACCTCAGCGTTGAGAGCAAATAACGTCCCAGCAAGCTCAAGCAATGATTTTCGGCCACCCTCACCTCTCTTCAGCGAAGGGAGATGGGGGATGGTCTGTCCCAATTTCTTTGCAATCTGAGATGCAGGACTTTTTAATGCAGGATGAGGACCAATTTCAATCAAAGCGCCGATTCCTAAGTCTTCCGACTTGAGAAGATTCGATAGGGCATCTGTGAAGCGCACTGGGGACTCTAGATTCTGCCTCCAGTAGCTTGACGATAAAGAGCCGGTGGTCTCCTTCTCAGGCGTCACAGATGAAAACCATGGAACACTAGGATATGTCTGACTCTCGTCATAGATACCATTCTCCTCGATACACTTTTTTCCTCCATCGACTGCGTCGGCGTAGTCGTGGCCAAGGGGTAGCATGTGGTGGGAGTGATAAGCGAGCCCGCCGGTGCGAAGTATTCGATTAAAAACGCCTTTTTCACTCAGGCTCGCGGATAATTCCTCAACTGCCTCGGCATCACCGGACATGGTGATCTACAGAATCTCGGAGTCAGTATACTTCCTTAGGAAGGCTCGGGGAGTGGGATACGTAAGAGCCTCAAGGACCGGGGTAGAAATTTCAAGAATAAGAAATGTCTCAGCTTTGGGATTTACCCAAAGAAGCCATTTTTATTCAGAGAGACCGGGTACTCACACTGTCTGGAGAGTTTATGGCAGCGATCTTCACTTTTCCTTCAGCCCCTGCCTCATAGATGTATTCGATTCCTTGATCAGGACTTACACCCACTGCCAACATGGCGCCTTTCGACTTGTTGAAGGATACCATGTACCCCCGGTAGTATGCGGCCGTAATTGCGTCAGCAGCAGTGATTCTTCCGGCAGCATATGCTGCCGCCATCTCCCCGGAAGAGTGTCCTACGACACCGTGAGGCTTGATTGACCAAGAGGCTAGAAGATCGACTAGACCAATCTGAAGAGCAGTGCAGACGGTCTGAGATACAGCAGGTGTCTGTACGAAATCTTTTTCGCAATTTCCGAAAAGGACATCAGAGATTTTCCAAGAAACGGGTTGGGGAAACATCTCAAGAATCTGGTCCAGATAGGTGATCGTATTGCGGAAGCGAGCATACTCGAATAGTTCAGCGCCCATGCCATCCCATTGTGCACCTTGGCCTGTAAAAACAAAACCCACGCGAACGGGTTGTGGTGAGGAGAAGATGGTTGCGTCTTCACCTAGAAGTAGTGTCTGGCCTTTGTCGACGACAGAGAAGGCTCGTTGAACAAATCGGGACCGCTTGGCGGCGAGAGTATACGCTACGTCGGCTAGCGAGTGCTTGTGGATGACATTAGACAGGACATTCATATTCGCCTTGAGCGACTCTCGATTATGAGCGGAAAAGGGGAGCAGGACAAGTTGACTTGTGCTTGCATCAGCCCTTCTGATCAATTTTGGTATATTTCCAATGATGACTGGAGAGTGGTGGGCCTGGTGTTTGACGCCATTTGTTCCATTGATACCATGGCCATTCGTTCCATTGGCAATGGCTTGTCCGTTCGTCCCATCTTCAATAGCCAGGTTGACGATACCAGGCTTGACATATAGCGGTAGGATATCTTGAACGTGTGATATAATGCAATGCCCGTTGGTACCACCAAACCCCGCTGAGGTGACACTGGCTCTCTTGAGTCGATCCTTGGGCCAAGGCTCAACAGTGGTGTTGACACGAGCCTTTGCCTTGTCAAAGTCGATGCGAGGGTTGGCTTCTTTGAAGCCCAGTGTTGGAGGGATCTCGCCCGCCTCGAGAGACACCACGACCTTGAGGATGCTAGCAAATGCACATGCGCCTTCAAGATGGCCCACGTTCGTTTTCACTGATCCCACAATGAGCCTGTCTTCAAAGGTGCTGGGTCTCGTCGGTCCAAACACATTTCCCGCCGCCGCGACTTCGGTCGGATCGCCAATACGTGTGCCTGTCCCGTGACATTCCAGCATCGTCGTTTTGGAAGGATCGAGGCCGGCATTTTGGTAGCTACAGTAGAAGACAACAATCTAAATCAGCAAGAAGTCCCAATTTGAAGAAGAAAGGCTCTCGAGATGATAGGTAGATAGGTAGATCACGGGCAGATCCAAAAATAGAATCTTCGGCGTTTTCGGCTGCGAAAACAAAACACCACAGAACTTACGCCTGTCGTATCACGATTTCTTGTGCTGGGCCACTTGGGTTCGTAATTCCCACCGTTCGCCCGTTTGCATTCACCGAGGTACCCAATACGAGAGCGCGAATTGGAGATGCATCTTCTATGGCTTTGGAGGTCTTCTTCAAGTACAATGCAGCAAACCCTTCTCCACGCGCATAACCATCGGCTGATGCATCAAAGGTATGACTCCTGGACGTAGGCGATAGAGCACCGAGCTTTCCCATGGCGATGTGGCTGTTGGGATCCATAATCCAGTTCGAACCTGCCACGATGGCCGAGTCACAGTCGCCATTTCGCATCGAGGTGATCGCCAAATGAAGCGCGTACATGGCCGAAGTACATGCACTGTTTATGAGCAGACTGGGCCCCTTGAGGTTGAAGATATAATGAAGTCGGTTGGCGAGCATGTTTGGGAACGAACCAGTGGCAGAATACTTCTCGCTGTAATCCCAGTCCCGAGTCTGCGAGATGTAATTGTCGAGACAAATATCGCCTACGAATACACCAGTTCGCGAGCCTGATACACTGGCCCATGTGTCTCCTGCACTCTCAAAAGCTTCATATGTCACTTCTAGGAGTTTGCGTTGCGCCGCATCCAACGTTTCCACTTCGGTTGCGGTGATTCCAAAAAAGGCGGGATCAAATAGCAAAGGATCTTCGTCCAAGAGATACCCGTGACTGGCCACTGCCGTTCCAGGTCTATCATTGTTTGGGTGATAAAACCCCTTGGCGCTGAATCGTGGTTCTTTGAACTCCATCTGGACATCTTTCTGTTCTCGAAGGAATTCCCAGAGGCCGGGAAGGTCTCGGACACCGCCCGGCAATCGACATCCTTCAGGTACCGCATAAGTTCTCAGTTTCCAATCACGAGGAATGACTCCGAGTGTCGACGACCAAAGAAGAGAACTGTTGCTTACCTACACCGACGATGGCAATCCCATCCAACTCTGGAATTTGCTGGGCTGGCATGATCGCACTGGGAAATAGACGACAAGGGTGGTAGAATTTCAAGCGGTAAGTACTGCGTGATTTCAGTTTGATTGTTTCAATTTCAGCTTTTCATGTCTCATTAGGTACGTGATCATATATAAAACTCTTTCCTATCTACTATTGTATATTTCGAAACTAGAATTGATAACAAGTCTCTAACTACGGTTCAGATCCTCTCCAAGTCAATCCACAGCCGACGACCAAAAGGTTTGAACGGCCCCGTCATAAGTCGGCCGGTTTCATACATTGACATTTTCGTAACATAGACGGTACAACTTCCAGACAATCAAAATGGCACATATTTCTCGTTGTTTAAGTTCAAGCGAACAAGTTATGTGATATTTCAAGAGTTCTGATACTCACTTATATTATAGTATGACATTAGAATAACGGGAGCTATTTGGCGCCATCTTTTGGCTATTTAAAGCCCTCTGAAATTTATATAGGCATGTGATCTGACACTGGTCCTAAAGTGTGTCACGTGAAACATTCGAAGTATTCTTGACCGGCTGATATGTAAATAACAACACCCTTGGTTTTCGGCCTTATCTACACAATCCCTTGCATACGATTGCTTCTAAATATCGGATATTAGGTACATCTTTAGGGCATCCATTATCTTTGAGATTATCATTAAATAAAGGAATCGATCATAAGTTGATGAATCTGACCTTATTAACCTCATGTATCAATGTGTATTCCATAAGTGTAGACTAAGCCTAATACTTACAATCTAAGCCCATTCTAATCGTCACAAGACCCACGTCGGAATTCTAAGCACCTCTAAGAGCATAAAAGTGACAGAAAAAGTGCACTTGTACCTAAAATCTTAGGTATCAAGCATGCTAAACTAGACTTCCCCAAATCCACCTACTTTATTACCTCTAGAGTCTAGACTAAATAATAGATTGCGAAGCATCATTAAATTCAGGAATGTAATTCGCATCATTAATTTCAATTCGGAATTTTATGGTATGGGTGCCCTACCGGTATGTGACACCTCATATTTGGACATCGTTTAAACCCGATCACACCTCAAAGGCCGGTCAAGAAGTTGGTTTGATGCAACGCCAACACAACAATTTAGATTTTGACGCAGTCAGACTGTCAAGTTCCATGGGCCTCCGTCGATCATTGCCCGGCCGACAGTTGCATATGAACGGTCCAATTTGACGACATCGACAAAGTCCACCAAGCTCTACGATTGCTACGCCTTACCCGTGGTACCCCTCATCTTTACCCCTGATTTAGGCGACTTGGCCTACATTAGCGTCACCCGTAAATTTACGGGCGAAGCCTTTCGGCTTTCCTTAACCCCCCTATTACCGACCATCAGTTTCCTTAACCCCCCTATTACCGACCTTCAGTTTTCTTAATCCCTATTGCCGACCATCAAATTCTTAGATTTTGGTAACAAAAGTCGGACCTCGACCACCTGCCTCACCTTAAATCACCCATTCTCTTTTGCTCGGCTCCAAAATGGACGGAAACACATCCGCCTCGGCTCCTGCATCGGAGAAGAATTCGGAAAAAGAGACCAACACAATAACTGCTTCGGACCAATCATCGTTTCCAATGGCTCACGAGGCGAATCTTTCTTCGAAAGAAGAGAATGTATCAGAGGTCGAAGCAGCAGCAGAGGAACCAGCCAGAAGCCTAAATGGCATCAAGTGGATTATATGTGTTATATCAATATACTCCTCTGTATTCCTATACGCTCTTGACAACACCATCGTTGCTACAATTCAACCTGCGATAATCAAAGATTTGGGCCATCTTGAGAAGCTGCCATGGGTTTCAGTATCATTTCAAGCAGCTTCCGTCGCCCTTGACCTTACTTGGTATGTTCACCCCACGACTTCAGCTGGAAGATTTGCGGCTAACCACTTCTCTGCCACTAGGGGAAAACTCTTCGGTAAATTCAACGGGAAGACTCTGTTCATTGCCGCCATTTTTATCTTTGAGGTAGGCTCTGCTGTATGCGGTGCTGCTCCAACCATCAACGCCGAAATTGTCGGACGAGCAATATGTGGTGCTGGGGGAATTGGAATATACATGGGCGCCCTTAACCTCTTAGCATCAACGACCACCAACACAGAACGGCCGGTCTATATATCTCTGATGGGAATCTGTTGGGGATCTGGTACAGTACTTGGACCTGTCGTTGGTGGTGCCTTTGCTGATAGCTCTGCAACCTGGCGTTGGTCTTTCTATATCAATCTTGTAATTGGTGCTATCGCAGCTCCTGCCTACTTCTTGTTGCTACCATCAACAAACAACCACCTTCGCGACATAAAATTGATGGTCCGAATTCGTTCTATTGATTGGGTGGGCACAGTGCTCATTTGTGGTGCTATTGTATCTGGAATTATGGGCATTACTTTTGGGGGTGTACTTTATCCTTGGAGCAGTGGCACCATAATTGGTTGTTTCGTCTGTTCTGGAGTTTTATGGGTCATTTTTGGGCTCCAGCAGTCTTTCTGTCTCTTGACGACGCCACAGGATCGAATTTTCCCTTGCGATATCGTGCTAAACCTGGAAGCGAATGTTTTGTTCGCACAGACAGCTGCGGGTATGGGTGCCAGCATGGTTTTCCTCTACTTCATTCCAGTAAGTAACCTCCATTTCTCTGACTCTCTGGGCTCTCACTAATCGATCCAGCTGTACTTTCAATTTGTCCAAAGTGACAAGGCCCTCGAGGCAGGCGTCCGGTTGCTGCCCTGTATCTTTCTCATGATAATCGGCAGTATTGTGACAGGAAGCTTGCTGAGCAAAAACTTCTGGTTTTTGCCATTAGTACTCGGTGGCGCCGTTCTGTTGGTCGTTGGGAGCACGCTCATGTACACTCTAGTCGGGATTGACACCAAGGCCGCGCCCATCTACGGCTACAGCATCCTTATGGCTTTTGGCGTCGGTCTGTTCACTCAAGGACCTATCTCAGTTGTTCAGTCATTATTTCCAGCAGACAGAATTGCTGATGCCACGGCATTCATTGGTTTTGGTCAGGTGCTAGGCATCGCAATAATGCTCGCCGTTGCAAATGCTCTATTTTTGAACAAAGCAACGAATAGTATCGAACTTCTCCTCCCGGACACGCCTTTAAATGAGGTACAAGCTGCGATATCTGGTGCAGGGAGCGAGCTCTTCAAAAATTTGAGTGGGAACCTCAAAAAGGATGTGCTCCAGGCTATTGTGGATAGTGTTAACAGTGCTTACATCTTAGTTTTTGTTGCCGGAGCAGTGAGTATTGTCTTGTGTCCCTTTATAAAGCGCCCCAACCAGGCATAAGCAATGGATGCAAGTCATTGGGGTTTGTAACATTAGATAAACAGTCACAGGGCTCATACGGTCAGCAAAGCTTATATTTGTAATTTACAAAATTCTTCATTTTGTTACAGCAATGAACACTTTTATGGCCGTGTTATATGTCATTCCGACTGCTTTAGCATGTGTATTGAAACGGATCTCAGTACCGGATGAATTCCGCGGTTGCCGATTTTCCTTGAAAGTTCGAGCTGAACATTCGGCCGACATAATTCGGACGAACTTTTCGGTTTTGAACAACATTGTCCAGAATCACATTACTAGTAGATACTCGAGCTAGAGTGCTCTGGTTTTGATATAATCAAGTCAGGACACTGCGTTCTCGGAAAAGAAGTCACGATCTTACACTTTCTCACAGTTTCCCGGTCACACGTCTGTCAACATTTCAGTATGAATCCTTTTGAGGTATTTACGTCTCTTACGTGTAGCGATATTCCAGCAAGTCTTCTGCTGATATCACTTTTCTTGGCCACGCCCTATTTATTTTATCGATGGATTCTTCTCCCAAAACCAATCCCGGGTATACCTTATAATGAAGAGGCTGCCAAAAGACTGCTGGGTGATATGCCAGCATTTAGGTCGGACCCCGAGGGCGTTGCCCAATGGTGCAGCAAGCAACTTTCCAAACTAGAGACTCCGATTTGCCAAGCACTCATGGGGCCTGACTTTCTTCAAAAACCCCTCGTGCTAGTTGCAGATGTGGAAGAAGTTCGAGATGTGCTCCTTGGGCGAAATGACTTCGATCGGTCATCATATATCAGCACTCGCCTCCCTCTTTGTATGTATTCAACCCTTTCCTTCGATGCGATTTTACAAATCCACAAGTCATCGGGAGCAGGTTTCTGACTTCTGATTCAACGAGAAAACATATTCTAATTTGTTTTCTTCAGTGGGTGACTTTCATTTGAATATTAAGACAAACGAGGACTGGAAGCTAGCTCGCCAATGGTCGAAAGATCTTCTCACGCCGCAATTCTTGAACAGCGTCGCCATTCCAGGTATGGAAATAGCCACACATAGGCTTATCGATCTCTGGGAAGCGAAGGGTATTTTATCGGATGGCAGGGCTTTTGATATAGATCGAGACGTCAAAGGCCTTAGTATTGATATCATCTTGAATTTTTACTTCGGCGAAGATATGACGGACTCGATTCTTGCTCGAGAAGTGCAGTACGTAAAACAACTTGACAGTTCACAACTTGTGGTAGGAAAGCACAATGAAGTAATATTTCCACGAGCGAAGTTACACGAATTCTGCGAGGGCCTGTTGGATATTAGCCACAGAATATCCTCCCTCTACGCGACTCCATGGCCTCCATCACTAGCTGCGTGGTGGACACGGTCCATATCTCCGCATTTCCGCAATGCCTTTGCAAGAAAAGAAGTTTTTGTCCGAAAGTTACTTGACATCGCCGTTGGACGTGCTCGAGGAGGCAAAGAGTCGGATATCAAATCCGGTCTAGATAAGATGGTATGGAGAGAGGAAAAGGCGGCCACCAAGACTGGACGCCGACCAAAATATGGCAAGCAAGCTATGGTAGATGAGGTATGGTCTCATGTTTTCCTTTTTTGAGCTGGCTCGAGTTTAAACTCCAACTAACCTAATACTTTCTAGATTTACGGAGGGCTTGTCGGAGGTCAGCATACAACAAGTGCTGCCATTGTCTGGATTCTGAAGTATTTGTCCGAATTTCCCGGCGTCCAAGCCAGACTACAACAGGAGCTTCATGCCGTGTGCACTGAAGCAACGGGAGAGAGTCGATTACCTACTGCTTTGGAGATCGTTGCATCGGTGAACAAGTTACCATATCTTCGAGCCGTCATAGAGGAGACCATGAGACTTCGCCAAGCGATGCTCCTCCCACGCGATGCTACTCGCGATACCGAGCTCTTGGGGTACAAAATCCCCAAAGGTACCGTTGTCCTCCTCGTTTCTCAAGGACCGGATCCAACCACTTTGAAGTCCATCGATAATAAGCCTATGCATGCGCCAAGACAATATCCTGGCAAAGGAAGCAAGAATATGAAAGTGTTCGACCCGGAACGTTGGCTTGCCCAGAAGGACAACGGAGACGTGGAATTTGATGGAACATCATATCCACAATTAGCATTCGGTGGCGGGATTCGAGGTTGCTGGGGACGAAAAGTTGCCGAGCTTGAGATGCAGATTGCAACTGTTTTGCTAATTTGGAAATTTGATTTTCTGGAAGTGCCAACAGCTCTCGCTACACATAGTGCTACGTATGACATTACTTATCGTGCACACGATGGGTATTTGAACGTCAAAACCAGGAATCTCTAGAGAGCTGGTTATTTATCAGAGCCTCAGAGGCATCCGTTAGACGGATGCACTTTCTCTTCTCACGTATTGTAACCTGCCAATTACCCACCAAGTAGTTATAAGAGTTCTAACCAGAGTTGACGTCTTATTTGAAAGGATTAGTCATGCAATGAAAAATCTTTACCTACTTGGGCGCTCATTCGTGTTTTTGTTTTTTTTTCATTTCATAACAAAATGGTGGAGCCACCAGATAGGTGAGTCAGGTTCAATTGTCCCTAGAATTGTACCCAGTTAAGCAACACGTATGCGAGGGGGTTCTTTGTATCTTATTTTGGCGATTTTAACTTGGAGTGTCAAAATGTAATAAGAATTAGCAGTGTCAACGCTACATGCTTTTCCCTCTAACCTTACGATATAAAGTTAATCTTCACATGTTATTGAGATGACTATTGCCAAGATTCTGAGTGCAAGCGATTGTTGAATTACAGGTACATCTTGTGTCATGTTGAAGTCAGTTGAACTGCTGATTGCAGGTACTTCGAGTTTTACTCACCCTAATAGTATTAAAAAATGTTGTTTTGACGTAAGCGAAGGTGGGAGGTATACAACTCGGTATTTGTTTTGTCCAACTATCAGATTACGCTCTTCTAGGTCATGTTCTCGGCCGAGCCGCTGGAATGTTGACATCGACCGATAGATCTCGGATGCACTGTTGGCATTTTCGGACCATTCTAATCTATCATGCAGGGAAGTGTGGGGTTAAAACGGCCAATATCCTAACATTCGAGCTTCTCCGAAAATGGCGGCTAAAGACGAAAAGATAAATCACACTTCAGCTCCAAAACTTGTTGTAATTCTGCAACAATCACCCCCAAAAATGCTTTCTTTCGAGCTATTCGGGACTTTTAGCCCAAATTTGCCAACTGGCATTCTTATGGCAATTACATCTACTGTTCTTTACCGACTCTATCTATGGGCTTCTCGGAAGCCCCTCCCAGGAATACCCTATGATGTTCAGGCTGCTAAGTCTTTTGCTGGAGACTTAACTACGCTCCAAAACGAGCCCGGCGGATTGCCAGTAAGCAGTCCTTCGCTGTTCAGTCTTCGATTTATTTAGTCGGGGCGGACTTTCAATCCTTTAGGGGGTTCTTCGAGAAAGAATTAGGCTAATGTCTTTGTAGAAATGGTGCAGTAAACAACTCGCTAAGCTTGGATCTCCAGTGTGCCAAGTCAGTTCTACTCTTCTTACAAGAAAGGCATAATTGTTGATTTGAAGACCAGGTGATGATTGGACCATTCAGTAAACCTATTGTATTGATAGCAGATATTGGCGAAACTCGAGATATCATGATGCGGAGGGATTTCGACAGATCAACATATATGATTGATGGCTTTCCTCTGTTTGGAGGATCTCAAATCCGTATGCATACGAATGAAGCATGGAGGACCTCCCGTGGGTGGCTGAAGGATCTTCTCACACCACAGTTCATGCAAACAATAGCTGGTCCAGAAATCCACTCCTCGGTATGTCGATTAATAGAGCTTTGGGAGATCAGTTCTCGATTAGCCGGACCAGAAAACCAGTTTTGCATGCTTCAAGATCTGAAATGTATGGCTCTTGATATCATGACCCAGGTGGGTACTCTTGGAGTTCCTTTTACCACTTTCAGGTTGTTTTTGGAGGATCGAGACACTATTCCCTCTTAAGAGAACTCTGTTTCTCCTCTTAAACCCCTTCCTCTTTCTCTTCCTCCTTAAAAATACTTCTAGAATTGGCAATACTGACTCCGAAATCATCTACAGTTTCATCACGGCGAAGAGTTTCAAGATTTGGCATTGAGAAGGCAGATAACATTGCTCAAACAACTCGAAGCCGACCATTCGTCTATAGAAATTGGACCAAACAACGAAGTAACTTTACCCAGAGCTCATATGAATGATTTCAGTGAGGGGATCGAAGAAATAGGCGACAAAATGGCAGCAATATACACCACGATTTGGTCAACTCGAATTCTTTCCTGGTGGACAAAGTATATCTCACCCCGCTACCGAAGGTTCTTCTTAGTGACGCAAAAATTCCTCCGCAATCGCTTTGATATTGCCATTAAACGCCTTCATCAAGGAGAGGAGCCAAAAACCGCCATTGATTTCATGGTATTTCGGGAAGGAAAAGCTGCTACCAAGGCGGGTCGTCGTCCAGTATACGAAGAGCAAATTATGGTAGACGAGGTAAGAGACTATGCCCTTTCCATCGCAACCGTCTCCCTTAAAACAGAGTCGTACTAACGTGTGATCCTATCAACTTTAGGTATTTTCAAATCACCTTGCTGGCCTACATAATACCAGTGCAGCGATGGTCTGGATTCTCAAATTCCTCACTAAGAACCAAGATGTGCAGGTACAACTCCGCAATGAGTTGCAGGAGTCTTTTCCCACTGCGGTCACGGAGAACAGATTTCCCACATCTGCCGAGCTCCTGATTTCCAAACTTCCTTATTTAGAAGCTGTTATCGAGGAGACATTGCGGCTTCGTTCAGCATTTCTCATAGCACGCGACGCAGTGCGTGATACTGAGTTACTAGGATATATAATTCCGAAAGGGACTGTGTGTCTACTAGTCTGTCAAGATATCGAGTCTTTTTCAGCTTTGCCAACGAAAAGTACGAAACAAGCTAGGCATTACCTTGGTAACGGAAATCCGGACCTCAAAAATTTTGATCCAGAACGCTGGCTTGTGCGCAAGGATGGTGAAGTGAGATTCGACTCGTCAAGCAACTCACAAATGGCGTTTGGTCTAGGAATACGAGCGTGCTGGGGACGAAAAATTGCAGAAATTGAGATGAAGATGGCAATAGCAATGGTCGTGTGGAACTTCAATATTCTGGATATGCCAGAGGCGTTGAAGAGCCATGATGCAATATACGATTTTTCGTACCGTGCAAAAGCAGGGTTTTTACACTTGGAAAAGCGGAAAGAGTCTAAAAAGCTGGAAATTTAGGTGCAAAACGTTGGGAAAGCAGCGGGCCTTGAAATATAAAGATAGTGTTCAACAATAAACTTGTTCTCAGCTCTTTTGCGTTATTTTTACCCCAACTATCGTCTCGCTCCTCCCTCTTGATCTAGTCCCAACAAATAGACAATGTTGAGGAAATGCTCTCCTGCAACTTGTGTGACTGGAAATGAGGTTATCACCAAAAATCCGAAATGAAGGCATCGAAAAAAATCAAGATCCCATTAAGCCAGCGTCCAGAAAAATTTCAAAACCTCCAAGATAAAGCCCATAATACTATATGTCGAAAGGAGGTGTGAATTCTAACGAAGACAATTGCAAACCAGGGAACATTTCTTCTGCCGTTATGCTTGAGGGTTCCCCAGTCATCATGCTTGAATCGAAATTGTCTGATGACGTTGAAAACCCCAGATCATAGTTAAACCCCAGTGCATCTGAAAATGAGCCACCTAGAGAATTGGGCCAGTCTAACTCGCGAGTAATCAGTGGGGAATCCGTCCCAACGTCTCTCGAGGCATTGGAAAGAAGTTGAGCCAAAGTCCTCGCCCCGGATGCGGCCATCTGACTGACCTCTGCGAGTTGTTGTAGGCGTTTGAGACCCTTCTCTGTTGCTTGCAATAATCTCCTTTGGGTGAGTTGGCCGCATTCTAATCCAAGAATTTGGCTCGCATTTCCGTCTTCACTGACCGTGAAATCAGCAGAAGTGCAAATAGCTAATAGAATAACAGAAGCCTCGAAGGTGTTAAAGATGATAACCCCGAAGCGCGTATGGCAGCTATTAAACATGGAATGGAGTATAGAGATCGCCTCCAGCTCTTTCAAAGCTGCGATTGCTAGAAGCTTCTTCTGTGATTGAAGCAAGACTCGCTTGTATGGAGGTAAGGATGCAATATGGCACGATGTCAGCATTAATAGAGGCCGAAAGTTCCAGCAGATAGAATCAAAGATTCCAATGTACAAGATCTGCCTTTGCATAGGAATCTGTGGGAGCTGTCTGTCCCATTTCATATCAGGTACGAGGGCGAAAGCTGATGGTAGGATTGGAATAAATTGAGCATAGAGTTTCTCGTATCTTTCTTCAGCTTGTGTAGGATCATATTCGATGTTCCGTCCAGTCCTGTAATTGTCCCAAAACATGGCTAATCGAACTTGCATAAGACGCTCTGTAAAAGTGTCTGGCGCACCCGAGTCAATATCATACTCGTTACTGTCCGGAACAAGGTGCATGCGAGGTAGAGTTTCAGCCACCAAGTTGTCCGGCAGAAATGGAATGCGATCAAGTTGTCTAGACAAGTGGCTGTCCATCAAACAAGTTAGTGGTAAACTTAAAATGAGCACTGTGAGAAATGTGCCTAGGCTGTATGCGAAAAGGGCTATATACCTGTCGAGTATGTAGAGGGAGCAAAAAACCCGCCGTCTCATCTCTTTATCCAATTCGCTGTTAGTTCCCGCAAGTTCTCCATTTCCCCCTGGCTCTAGATGAGTTTTATGAATACCGGCTTTCTGTGCAGCTTGACTTGCCGACGCAATCCCTTCCCAAAACAGGTCTGTTCTCCCTTCACATGAGAACGTTATTGCGGCATATAGAAGATGCTGAACACGAACTAAGGACCCTCTCCGATCAAGAGTAACACATGCCTTGGCTAGACTATCTCCCACCTCAGCACATACGCTCCTGATGTGGGGCAGTGATAAACCACAAATCTGATCGATGGTATGTGATGACGACGGAAGAAATTGCGCTGCGTACAAGCATATCCGAAGTATGAGAACCAAAAATTCAAAGTCAGCTACAGACAATGGTTTATTTTTTACCCACCATTGCTGATATCTCATCAGAAAGCTTGGTGCGTGAACGAGCTGTTTCATCCTACTCACACCCAAAAGTTAGAGTGTTCTTTACAATCAAGCAGGGATAAATGATGACTTTACCAATTTAGTTTTGAAATGAAATACTGTACAAGGAAGTCAAGAACTTGACGTGGGGGAATTTGTTCGATATGGCGATGTATAGTCTCTGTTATACTTGGCAGCATGTTAATGGTACCACCCGTTCCGTTCAAATTGAACTGGAAAAAGTATTAGTGATCAGCTCCTATTCAATTGAGTGAGGGGTTTACACTCACCAACTTGAGTAATGCTAATGTATTCGTGTTACTGTCTTCAAAATAACCAAATGTTCCGGTTATTGTCGGTCGTTGTTCGAGTGAACCTCCTTCCATCCTCTGCAGCCCGAAGGGAAGGGTGTTTGTGTCCGTTTCCTGATTCTCGTGTTGATCCCCATCGGTTTCCAGAGTGACACTTTGATCCTCGGCCCCGTTTATCAGTGGTAGTTGGAGGGTACTCGTTGGTGGCGGAGAGTTATACACACATTCTTCCGGTCTTCGACGTCGCGTGCAGTGATTGCAAGGATATCGACGATTGCACTTTGGAAATAATTAGAGCTTTCTAAACAATATCGAAGCTGCACTACATGTGAACTTGTGACACCCACCTTTTGCTTCCGGTTGTAACACGAAATACATGTCGACACAGAACGCTTTTTGCCGGCACTTTGCATGACTGAAACGTGCCAGAGTCAGAACTCGGATACATTTAGAGTTCTTCCAAAGGAACAGAATAAGGAGCAAATTTAATTTCAACTGGAAATCTAAAGTTTGTTCAAGGCCGGAGGACTCGCTAGGTTAAGTATTAACACAGGGCTAGTTTAGTATCTGCACCCCCTATACCTATTTAGGAAGGATCAAATTCTATAAAAAAAAAAAAACTCTATACATCTATATCTCTTACTTTACTAGAAGTTAGTAGGAGAGTAAGTTCTGATAAGGCTTATACTAGATATCTAGCTGTTTTGCTATAAGTAGCCGATCTGTTTAATAAAAAGAGTATATTCTTAAAAACGCGTCCCTATAATGCCCCTCTAAGCACTGCCCTAATAGGCTTAAAGCTTATGCTAAAGACCCTATAAGCACTACCCTAAGAGGCTTATAGACTCGCTGCAACCCCTGTTTGTTTTGAACTGTATCAATACTTAACCGCTGTACCATACCAGGTATCTGCAGTACAACGCTTACTATTTGGTCAAATCGCTTACCCCGAGGAAACTAAAAGGCGGCCGACAGTTCATACACCAAAAGGGGAATTCGATCCGAGTACGGTTTTGGAGACGATAATACGAGCTAGAGAATTGCAGTTCCATATTTCTTCTCGTCTACTATCAATCGTCCATCTTATTGTTGCACGTGATAGCCGTCGTCAACAATAAGATGGACGATTAGTATCTCAAGTTCATATGTATTTCAAGTCGTCGTTTTCACGATTGCTTCTTTCTTAGGAAGGATTTCAGCTCGACTTGAATCACTAAGCCACCTGCATACTCAAAAGATGATTAACAAAATCTGCATATAATACTACGCTGCAATGCATAGCATGCCGAACTCTCCAATCGCCATCTAAAGATAATATAGTAGCTGCATATAAATCTACCTCTTCAATGCACCAACGCAGCTTACGCTACTTAACAGAGGGTACGTATAGGATAGGATTGTCCGAGAATCAAATGTCTCGTTGAAACCAACCAATCACAGCAACCTGCTATCTTATGCAAGCGATATTGTTGCCAGCGCTAGTGTATACTTTCTTACCCCCGGACGTAAGGCAGATTTGGTGTAGTGACAGGGGGTACAGGGTCAAAAAAACAAATAGCGTCCTTTTTTTTTATGCTAGGCGAAACGGAACAATCTAATTAGAGTAGAATGATGCAGTAGAGCAGGAGGCGAAGCGAAAGGATCTAATTAGAGTAGAATGATACTGTATAGTAGTAGGAGCGTCTTTACACATGTATTCTTAGTCATCTTCTTTACCTTAAGCGCTATCGTACTTCCCTTCCCTCAAATCCTTTCCTACCTATACCTCCTCCCTATTAAGGGCGTAATTATGCTTCCTCTCCTACTTGAGCTTTCTCTCTAGATTGCGCTAGAACCTTCCCCCGCGGCCTTCCCTTACTTCTTTAATCCCTAAAAACACTTAGATAATATAGTTTTTTAAGGCCTGTAAGACCACGTCAGCTGGGCACTACATGGATAACGCCCCGGAGCTTGCGTAGGGCCGTGGGGGACATGTTAGCTGATAAGGCTCATTACAAGCATAGTCGCATATTATTAATCTCGCCTTACGCCTCCAACAAGCGTCTGTATGGCCATCCTTTACCTTGCCCGTCGGAATGATCGATACGTCTTCCGTCTAGAAAACCAAGAAATGTGTAAGTCATAGGATTTCGTTCGACACATCCAATCGGGCCCTCGGTGTACAACAAGCTAATCCGTGCAGATAGCTAGCGCTTATAATGTGGGAAAGGAAAAGTAGGGTATTCCGTCTCTTTTAGAGACATTGAAGATGGTGGGAAGCACGACATACTTAGCTACGAACTTAAGGTACGGTCCGATCATCCTACCCGTGTAGCAATAGGAGGCTCGTGGCATATGATCACGTGTAGACCCTAAATTTCGGTACTTCGGTCACTTAAAAGATTTTAATTAGAGCAAAGTTCTCTTTATCTTATGCTTAGACGCTAGCATATCAGATCTCCTATCCCGCCAGATAGGATAGAAGAGTAGAAAGCTTTCTACTTCGATCTTTTCTATAGTATATCTTCAAATCTACTTTCTATCTCTTTAGGCCTAATTCTAATAGAAGCGCGCTAGTAGGCCTTCTAATATTCGTAGGATTATATAGAAGTATAGCTTTCTAATCTTCTAATATACTAGATTTAGGGGTTTCAAAGTAAGCTTACTATTAGAAGATTAGATCTATAGATTAAAAGTAGTAAAAATGTATAAATACTTATTATTTAGAAAGTATTAAAATTACTTCTTACTTCTTCTATCTGATTATCTTATATTATAATAGATTCTATTAGAATGTATATGTCACGTGGATACGTGACCTTAGCGCTAATGACTAAGCGAGCTAGAGGCTTCACCTCTTTGCTCTCCTACCTATATCTAAAGATCTAGATACCTAGAACTAAACCTAATAAAGTACTACTTATAGAGATAGATACTAGGCTATTATAGTATACTATATAATACTAATATTGATTAATAGTTGACCTCATATCAACTATAAAGTAACTAGGTTTATACTATTCTAATAGCTTTATTTTAATTAAAAGTAGCAAAATACTAGCTAGTAGTAATACTATTTTTAGTAGTAGTATATATAGTATATACTAAATCTTAGTAGTAATCGTAGTATTCTACTAGTAGCCTTATTATATAGTATATACCAATTTTAGTAGCAATTATAATATCATATTAGTAGCTATTATATAGCAAATACTATCTCCTAGTAGTAGCCTTATAGTATATATAGTATATACCAAGTTAGTAGTATTTAATTAGTAGTTCTATTTTAGTAGTATATTCTACTTTAGTAGTATCTATAATACTAAATACTATCGATTTATACCTCTTAATTAAGTACTAGTAAACCTTCCTATTTTTAGAGCTATAGTCTATGCTTATACTTTAAGAGTATTATATAACTCTTTCTACTTCTAGCTATAGTTTATACTTATAGCTTAGAGTAACTTATTAACTACCTTCTATTTATACTCTTCTAGGAATATAGAGTTTTTCACGATTTGCTTTATAAAAAAATATATAAATCGCTATATACCAATTTATAGAATGACTACATTTTCCTACTTATTTTATAATAATTATAGCTTTTCTAGAAGTAATAGATCGATCGATCTATCGATCTTATAATAACTATAGCTCTTCTAGAGTATCAAAAATAGCTTAGTAGACTTATAGACTAACTATAATACTTCTAAATCCCTTTATATATCTAAAAGTATATCTAGAAGTACTAAGCTATCTAAAGTTCTTTAAGGATATCGAATAGAAGTAACTAAGACTAGTACTACCTTCTATATAAATATCTATATAGAAAGGATATAATAGGATCGCCTAAAAGCACCTTTATATAAGTATACTAAGGCCCTAATAGAAGATCTTAAGGATAATATTAAGGTATAAATAAAGAAAAGAGTAGTAAATTAGAATAAGTAGTAGATAATTATTAATAAACTTAAAAGGAGTTAAAAAAGAGATAGGATTATACTTTAAGTATAGTAGACTACTATCTAAGCATAGAAGACTATATATTAAAAAGAAGTTGCTAACCTTAGGAATGCTTTCTAAATATAGTAAAAGTAGATCGATTTCCTAATTACTTAAACTATAATCCTTTAACTTCTAATCCTTTAGATAATAGTAATCCTAGTAATTCTAGCCCTTTCTAAATCCTAATAACCTAGTATATATAGACTATCTTAACTATAGGCCTATTATAAATATAATACTATATTCTTTTTAGACTAAGTACTTTTTAGACATTTACTAGATTGCTAGCTATTATAATATATAAAATACAATTCGATATTCTTTATAAATACTATGCTCTATAAGTATATATAGAGATACTACTATAAGGTAGAGCTATAAGTAGAGCTTTAGTAGAGCATAAAGGATAGTATAGGCTAGCTATATCGAAACGATTCTTATAAGCAATTAGAGCATATTTATAGACGATTTAGAATACTTATTATAATGCTTTCTTATTAGTTTCTTCGATCTTATCAATTGCGGCCGCTAGCGCGATCGCGATCTA
>QGMI01000583.1:0-24703 GCA_007821535.1 Lachnellula occidentalis
GATAGATGGATGGATGGATGGATAGATGGATGGATGGATGGATGGATGGATGGATGATTTATGTGGTTTGTGTGGTTTGGTGATAAATTAGGGGGTGAGGATGAGGGTGAGGGTGAGGGGGTAGAGGAGGATGAGGATGAGGAGGATGAGGATGAGGAGGATGAGGATGAGGGGATAAGGATGATGATAGAGGAAGGGTGTTAAAGAAGAGGGTGTAACAGAGGGAGGAGTGTAGGTGAATGAATATTACGATATAAGTGAGCGTGCGTGCGTATGTATATAGGTAGCTGGCCTGCTTGGTTGGAGTTGATATCCACTCGTAAATAAATGTTTGCTTGCTGCCTTATTTTCTTTATATAAATCAATATATATATATGATTCAAGAGTGAAACATAGATTAGACATTCATTCATTTCCCGAATCTTGCGTGCGGGGTTGGTTGAAGATTTATATAAATAAGATCTATAGAGGATAGTGTATAGGGTGTAGGCTGAGATGTGGAGATGAGAGGGGGTTTTCAGCTTTTGGGGTTTATATCAAGACTGTATGTGTGTATGTATATGGGTGTGTATGTGTATGTATAAGCAGAGTGCTTGATTTGATTTTTTGAATTGTTTGTTTGGGTATTTGTTTGTTTATTTGTTTATTTGTTTGTTTTATGTGGTACGATGGGACGGGATGGATTGTTACTTATAGATAGAGGATAGAGGATGGAGTATGAGGGTGTATTTACTTGCATGCTTTACTACCTACTGCTCGTAAGATCGAGCTTAGGATTTGAATAAAAAAAGATGGATGGGTGCATAGCTAAGGTTGTAAATATACACACAGCTATTGATTGACTAACGCTGTAGGACATTTGGCTTGAGGATACAAGTAAGTGTACTGCGGTCAGATCGTTAGGTGGCTATCTCACTCTGACTTGAAATGTGTAAAATGGGGTAGGAGGTGCGTAGTATGAATGAATAATCGTCAAGGCACCTGGGATAGGCTCTGTGACGGATGGATGGATGGATGGATGATGAATGGATTAATGGGTGGATGGAAGGTTGTGTTGCTCAGGGGCTCGCTCGCTTATGATGTGGTACAATAAGACTTATAACAAATTACTATGTAGCTGAGGTAGCAAGCTCACTTTAGGCATGCACTGTTTGTTTTTATGTACGGTGTGTTTATTGGTTTCTGCTTGCTTGGCTTGGCCTGGATTGTATGTCATTCTTGGATATCCAAATCTTGCATTTCTTGATTTATGGAATGAATACAAGCAAGGTGCCTGGAATAGGTAGTTAGTTCCGTCTCCCGTCTCCAGCTATCCCTGGAGCTTCTGCTGCCGGCGCCTCTTGCGTGTATCGTGATTTCCGTGCCACCATTCTGTACTGTTACTATACTGTTGGTTCGCGCCGTCAGGTCAGGTGCTGGGGAGATGGATTGATGTGAAGTGAGTGAGTGAGTGTACTGATGATGCTTCGAACATGAGGTTATGTGATTTCAATTTAGTACCCGTGGCTGAAGGAGTTGCGTGGGTGAATAAGTGCGCATCGAGGCATGCGTGAATGAGGTGTTGTTGAGTAGATTGATATCAAATTTGTATATGGAATGCGCTCGCGAGATCGAGTGGAGTTGGTAAATTAATTGCGAGTGATTTTTTTTCCCGAGGGGATGCCGTATGCGGAGTAGGGTTGAGTTGAGTGCTTCTAAAGCTGAACAGGACGGTATGTCGGCGAGGGAGAAGGGTCTTGAGGTTGCTGGGTCGTGTGGCGAGTTCATCTCTGGCTTTCTACCTATACGTCTATCGCTCCCGAATGCATCGTCGTCGATATGAAATCGGCTCAGCTCGCTCCTCATAAAAAGGCTTCTGACGGCTCTGGAAACCCACCACGGGAAAAATGCACTTTTCTCTCCGTTGAGCAATACCTCGGCCCTATTCCCACGGACTGCTGTGCTTTCTCGCCCGCTGTCTCCTCAGACATGTTGTTGAAAAGCAATGAATGCACAAATACGTGAACAGATCGTTAGACATGCAAGCAACAGAATTATCCAATCTCAGCTGCTACATCAAAACCCATGAAACAATCCGGCATCTCCTGTTTCACATTCTCGTCGTACGGGCAATGCAGCTGCAAGTGCGTGGCCAGCATGGCGAAGGGCTCTTCGCAGCTGCTGTGGGAGTGGTCGTGTTGTATGTTCTCTTGCTGGGTTTGGGGTTGCGTTTTGAGGATCGCGTGGATGTTGTGGGGGTTAGGAAGTTTGGTGGAGAGGGGATGTATGGGTCGGGGTTGTGGAAGATGGGGGGTTCGATGGTGAAGCGTGGGGATGTTTGCGAGGAGGATTGGGATTCTGGAGGATGGAAAGGGGAGGTTAGTTTGGGATTTTGATACTGGTGGTTTTTGAGAGGGGATTTGAGTCCTTACCGAATTGGGGTTCTTGATTTGAATTTGAGGATAGGACGTGTGGTTGATGTTTTTGGGTTGATTGTAGTACATGGGATTGTTGGTCCATACTGTTATTGGGATCTTGCTGCTGATTCCATGACAGCTGGGTCTCTGATGGAAACGTGGAGTACCGAGAGAGGTTTGTTTGGAGCTCATCTGGAACGGATACTGGTGTATGTAATTCTGCAAACCCATCTGTATCATCATCGAATGATGGGCGTACACAGCCGAGTTTCTCAGCAATGTCGTGGACAACTGGTAATCCTCTGTCATCTAATTCTGGCTCTCCCAAGTTCCATGACTCGCCATTTCGTACCCTAGCATACAGCTTATGTATCGTCGAGATTAGGATATGCTGGGTGTCTTCTAGAACCTCGGCGTATCTGTTGGAGAGTAGTGAGTTTCTATTTTGGTGTTGGTTATAGAAGATTGCACATGAAAGTGTAGTACTTGATTGAGACATGAAATGAGGAGGTACTTACTTTGGGGGGAATTCCTTGTGTTCTCCTTTCTTCTTCCTCCCAGCTATGCAAACTAAACCATCCAGTTTACATCTCTTGCAAGGTAAATCTCCATCGCACTGCAACATGTCAGCATCTAGTACATGTTTACTTGGTGGGGCAGCTAGAGGCGCTTAAGCGGTTCATTCTCACTTTGGTTTTCTTAATTCGACAACGTTCACAAGCCTTCCGTACTCTCCTATGCAGCCGCTTGTCCACCGCTACAGCACCGTGCTGGCCTGTTAATACGGTCAGAGCCCCTTTCTTGGATTCACGAGTGAGGGGGTTGGCGTTTTTGGATGATGTCCTCCCAAGGGACTTGCTATCCCGGCCTGGTGAACTCGACGTTTCGCGCGCCATGAAACCAATACCAATGACAAAGCACAAAGCCGATCAAAACCTCAGAAAAAGAGTGGTCTATTTGTGGGCTGGGCTTTGGGATTTGTAAATGTTTACAATTTCAAGGCAAGTCTGGTAGTGTTTTGGGGCCCAAAACTGTAGTCAGGTCTCGGGGTGGCTACAAGGGATTTCTGTTCGAGGGTTAGATGTGCTGTAGTCTTAGATGAGATAAGGGACAATCTATTTCAGCTTACGTGTACGCCTCTGGGGAAGCAAAGGATGGAGATGGGATGGACGCGACTGAAAGAGAAGGAAGGTAGGAAAAAGGGTGGAATATGTTTTCTGGAACCAGCGATAGCATTCTTCTCGACTGCTGCTTCGGGACATGCAGATGCTTAGCCTTATGGGAATTGCAAGTAGAGGCCCCTCTGTATTGTAATTGCAAGGCTACCAGGGAGCGAATAGGAGAATGGCATGTGGACGTGCTGGAGCCTACTAATTACCTGCGAAGTGGTAAATTACTTACTTGTACTTGGTAGAAGTAGTTGGTACGGAGGCGGATGTATGAAAAGTGGCGGAGGATGATTCATCTTCCATCAGCCAATCCAGAAGCATAAAAGTCAAATCATAAAAAGGCATAAAAGCGCGTGGCCACTGTTCGCTCCCACGGCCGGACCTGGAAAACAAGAAGCGTCCGGCGAGGCTACCGTATACCGTACAGTACCGTAGCGTAGCGTAGCGTACCGTACAGCGTGCAGCTTCAACATTTCAAAGCAGCTTTAAGCGGGTCGTTCCGTCTATCCCTGCTAGTTGCGTACCCGACACTCAGCCTATCCATCCATCATCCATCCACCCACCCATCCATCCATCCCCCTTATCTATTACTCAGCCAATGGAACGTATTCCATACGGTCCTCCGTATCTGATTCCCATCCCACTTCGGACTTTATGGTTCTTATCGCCCTCCCTCCCCCTACCCATCCTGGAGGCTGCATGAGTCCTGGATACTGTAGAGATTTACAGTAAGATGAGACGGTAAGTATTCGAGCCATTCGCGGGTACTTGTCAGAATGGCCTGCGATGTCTCCGTCCCGTCCCCTGAAAAGACAGGCGTGGCACGGTTTCTTTGCTACGGTATCTCATTTTTTCATGTCGTGAGGTGGGTCTCGGGCACCAAGTTGACTGTTTACGCCGTAGAAGTAGAATTCCATTTTAGCTGTTTTCATCTCGACGAACGAAGCTAGCATTTCCTAGAATTCATTCGTGGAGAGCGGAATTCCAAGTGAGTGAAAAGTCAAATCGGATGATGGAGAAAAAAGGAGGCTCAAAGTTGGATATTTTCAACTTTTCATAAGGCTACTAGGTTCCCGACTAGTAACATCGGGATTCAACAAAGTCCAGCCAATGGAAAGCTCTGCGCGTACCCCACTCAGCGAGTCGGAATTTGCGCCATCTCCCCTTTTCACGACCATGAGACTGAGTGTGCGTGTGGTGGGGCATTGGGGCGGAAGCTGGAGTAGCCGGGCCCGAGAAGCACGAGTACGAGCAGGCAGGGAAAGAGCGCCCCAGTACGAGTCCGAGCTGTTTTCGGCAACGTTCATCAACGCAGCCGCCCGCACCAGCTTATTAATTCTTCCAGAATCATCGACAACCTTACCATCGCGAACGTTACGAAGCAGGTTTGCGGCGGAGCACTCATTTCACTCTCCGGCCCCTAGTAACTTCCAGCTCCCGGTGCCTACCTACCTAGGTATGCCTAGCAGGCTAGCACATGGCAGAGGGGCATGGCGGTACTCTACGCCGTGTTCTGGCAGTAACTGCACCCGGGTGGTGCAGGGTGGGTGAGTGAGATCGACTCATGCATGTTGAGCCTGTATTGAGCTCGTAGCGTCATATGATCCGATGAGGAATCTCTCAATCTTTCAATCTTTCAGGCTTTTGGCGTAGCTGAATAATCTCTAGGCAATCGATTGGCCGTCCGTACTGTATCTGACGTCCGTTTCGCAACTTTACTTCGTACTTCGTACTTTTACATGCAACGTGGCGGGCCGGTCTAGAATACGTATTCGGCAGGCAGACCGCTTGGCGATAGCTTCATATCAAGATCTGCTAAAATTGTGGATAGAGCATGGCATGGCAGCCATTGTGGATCACATCCCAATGCCAATGCGATACCGCGCTAGCACGTGCATTGCCCCCAGCCAGCTACCATCGCCATTTATAGAAACGTCTTCTCCCAACTCCCAAATTCTGGTTTCCATACTAATTCTCGGTCGTATTCCCTACCTACTACCTCCATCATGTCGGTCGTCGGTATGTACCCTTTTCATGCCTTGTGATGCTAATACATGCATTTCATACCCAACGGACGCCTACTGACAATGCCACCAGGCAATACTCCCTTTGGGGCAAACGACCGCTCTGCGGGGCAGCTTGGTTTGGGTCGTCCGGGGCATTTGGGGCAGCAAAGCGTTCGTTCTGAAGATGGCATCTCGACTGACTCCACTGCCGCTCCTTCCATGGAGGAGATGAAGACCGGCGCTGAACAACACTACGGCCACGAGAAGGGGGTTGAGGATGGTGAACATGCGGCCTTGTCACGTACCGCTACCCAAGCACAGCGTGATCTCGACGAACAGGACAAACGCGACCAAGATGTGCACGCGCTTGCCAGACGATATACCACCAAGTCTACCAACTCGGCCTACGAGGGAAACCCATTCGAAGCCGACGAGAACTCCCCGCTCAATCCAAACTCACCCAAGTTCTCTTCCAGGGCATTTGCCAAATCGTTGTTGAATATGTGTGCACGCGATCCGGAAAAGTGGAAACAACGAACCGCCGGCTTCTCTTTCAAAGATCTCGATGTCTACGGTTTCGGATCTACCACTGACTACCAGAAGACTGTGGTATGTTGATGCCCTGACAGACACGGGTCTAGTATAAACATGCTTACTTTGGACAGGGCAACGTTATTTTGGAGTCGTTTGGAGCTGCCAAAGCGATTTTCAGTGGTGACAAGGGCCAGAGAATCAACATTCTTCAGAATATGGAAGGTCTTGTTCACAATGGTGAGATGTTGGTTGTCTTGGGCCCCCCTGGAAGGTGAGTCTACCCATCTTATCAATACCATGCCCTGCAAAGTCTCACCATTTCTAGTGGTTGCTCGACTTTCCTCAAAACTATTGCTGGCGAGACCCATGGCTTCTTCGTTGAAGAAACATCCAAGGTCAACTACCAGGGAATCTCTCCCAAACGGATGCATAATGACTTTAGAGGCGAGGCCATCTACACAGCCGAGGTTGATGTGCATTTCCCCCAGCTCACTGTGGGGCAAACCCTCGACTTTGCCGCCCAGGCAAGAGCCCCCCGCAATATTCCAGGAGGCGCCCATCGTTCCGAGTATGCCAGGTTGATTCGCGACGTCATCATGGCGGTATTTGGTATCAGCCATACAGTCAATACTCGCGTCGGCAACGATTTCGTACGAGGTGTCAGTGGTGGTGAGAGGAAGCGAGTCAGTATCGCCGAGGCCGCCCTTGGTGGTGCTCCTTTGCAATGCTGGGATAACAGTACTCGTGGACTGGATAGTGCAAATGCCATCGAGTTCTGTAAAACCTTGAGGCAATCAACCGAGTTATCTAGCACTACGGCCGTCGTTGCTATCTATCAAGCCCCTCAATCTGCATACGACGTAAGGTTCCCCGAAGAATAACTTGGGCATATTGCTAACTGCTAGGTTACAGCTGTTCGACAAGGTCCTTCTTCTCTATGAAGGCCGCCAAATCTTTTTCGGAAGAGCCGGTGATGCATTGGGATATTTCACAAACCTCGGATTCGATTGTCCCGAAGCTCAGACTGTAGCTGATTATCTTACATCCATGACCAGTCCCCAAGAACGTACCGTTCGCCCAGGCTTTGAGAATAGGGTTCCTCGCACTTCGGAAGACTTTGCTCGAGTCTGGAAGGACAGTCCGCAGCGAGCGACGCTTATAGCTGAGATTGATGCATACAACAATGAGTTTCAAGTCGATGGAGAGCACTTGACAGAATTCCAGCAATCCAGGCGAGCACAACAGTCCAAGCACCAGCGAGTCTCCAGTCCCTACACTCTTTCATACATGGGCCAGGTTAAGATATGTCTCCAACGTGGCTTCTGGAGACTGAAAGGTGACCCGACTTTGACACTTACTCAGCTTTTCGGCAACTTCATAATGTCTCTCATTATCAGCAGTATTTTCTACAATATGAAGCCCACCACCACCAGTTTCTTCTCGCGGAGCGCTGTTTTGTTCTTTGCTATTCTTGTAAACGCTTTCGGTAGCGCTTTGGAAGTAAGTGGTTATTTTCGCCCTTTTTGGGCGAGTATCAGCTGACCATCAATAGATCCTCACTCTTTATGCCCAACGTCCTATTGTCGAGAAACACTCCCGCTACGCCTTCTATCATCCTTCGTGCGAAGCCATGGCTTCTATGATTACGGACTTGCCATATAAGATTACGAATGCCTTCACTTTCAACATAACGCTTTACTTCATGTGTAACCTCAACAGACACCCGGGAAATTTCTTCTATTTCGTGCTCATCTCTTTTATGATGACGCTGGTAATGTCTATGCTGTTCAGAACCATCGCTTCCGTGAGTAGGACTTTGTCACAGGCCATGGCACCCGCAGCGGTCTTGATCCTTGCAATTGTCATCTACACTGGATTCGCTCTGCCGGTACCGTACATGCGCGGCTGGGCGAGATGGATTAATTACATGGATCCCGTTGCATTTGGATTCGAAAGTCTAATGATTAACGAATTTGCTGGAAGAGAATTCCTGTGCTCCACATTCATACCGTCGGGCGCTGCATATGCGAATGCTTCTGCAACGGAACAAGTCTGCTCCGCTGTGGGCGCAGTGGCTGGAGCCAGCACGGTAGATGGCACTGCCTACATTGTTTCCGCATACCAGTACATGCCGAGTCATAAGTGGAGGTAATTGACCCTTATGCCCACGTTTTAAACCCACAGCTAACTCAATTCAGGAACTTCGGAATCCTCTGGGTATTTCTCATTGGTCTCATGTCGACATATTTGATCGCTTCCGAGTATATCACCGCAAAGAAGTCCAAGGGAGAAGTTCTGGTTTTCCGAAGAGGTCATGTTCCAGCTGCACTGAAGGAGTCTGGATCCGATGAAGAATCAGGTGTACCATCTGGTTCAAAGGCTGGCACAGCAACAAATGAGGATAGCGACAATTTGAACATGATCAAGAAGCAGACCGCCATCTTCCACTGGGAGGACGTCTGTTATGAGGTCAAAATCAAGTCAGAAACACGACGCATCTTGGATCACGTTGATGGATGGGTGAAGCCGGGAACTCTAACGGCACTTATGGGTGTATCTGGGGCTGGAAAAACTACTCTGCTTGATGTGCTAGCGACGCGAACCACTATGGGTGTCATTACAGGTGGCATGTTCGTCGATGGTCGTGAACGTGATGCTTCTTTCCAGCGCAAAACCGGCTACGTTCAACAACAAGATCTTCATTTGTCTACCTCCACTGTTCGCGAGGCACTGTCATTCAGCGCTCTTCTTCGACAGCCAGCCTCGGTCCCACGCCAGGAGAAGCTCGACTATGTCGACGAGGTTATCAGATTGCTAGATATGAGCGACTATGCAGATGCTGTCGTCGGTGTTCCTGGAGAAGGTATGTCATCGTTCCCAAGATCGCAGAGAAACCTCCAACTGACTGTACTTTAGGTCTGAACGTCGAGCAACGCAAACGTTTGACCATTGGTGTTGAATTGGCTGCTAGACCTGCCCTACTTCTGTTTTTGGATGAACCTACCTCCGGCTTAGACAGTCAAACATCTTGGGCGATTTGTGATCTGATGGAAAAGCTGACCAAAAATGGTCAAGCTATTCTCTGCACTGTATGTTCTTCCACCCTTCTACCTCGCTTTATTTAACAAGTGAACAGATCCATCAACCTTCTGCTATGCTGTTCCAACGTTTCAACCGCCTACTGTTTCTCGCCAAGGGCGGCAGAACTGTTTATTTTGGCGAAGTTGGCAAAAACTCTGCGATCCTCAGAAATTATCTCGAAACCAACGGAGCAAGTCCTTGCCCAGCTGACGCAAACCCGGCCGAGTGGATGTTGGAAGTTATCGGAGCTGCTCCAGGAACCGCAACAGAGATTGATTGGCCAGCAACCTGGAGGGCCAGCCCTGAGTACCAGGCAACCCGCAGAGAACTCGAGCGTCTAAAGGAAGTCCGTCCTCAGGAGACTGAAGTCGCTTCGGACGACAAGAGCCTGTACAACGAATTTGCCGCTCCGACAATGGTTCAGCTGAAGGAGGTTCTCTACCGTGTTTTCCAACAGTATTGGCGCACTCCGTCTTACATTTACTCCAAAATGGCGCTCTGCGTAGCCTCAGTAGGTTGCAAATCTTCGAAGTTATCAAGCTATTTACTAACATAGTGCTAGGCTCTGTTCATTGGATTCTCCTTCTTCAATGCCGGCACCAGTCAACAAGAACTTCAAAACCAAATGTTTTCGGTCTTTATGCTCTTCACCATCTTCGGTCAACTCGTCCAACAAATCATGCCCCATTTCGTCACCCAACGTTCTTTATACGAAGCACGTGAGCGTCCATCGAAGACTTACTCTTGGTTTAATTTCATGGTCTCCAATATCATTGTGGAATTGCCCTGGAACAGTTTGATGGCCGTTCTCATCTATTTTTGCTGGTATTATCCCATTGGCCTGGTCAAAAACGCGACACCCACCGATGCTGTGACTCAACGTGGTGGTTTGATGTTTATGTTCATCTGGCAATTCCTTCTGTTCACCTCGACCTTTACCAACATGGTCATCGCTGCCATCGAGACGGCCGAAACGGGTGGTAACATTGCCAACTTGACATTCACACTCACTCTCCTTTTCTGTGGTGTGCTCGCCTCACCCAAGGTCTTCCCCGGCTTCTGGATTTTCATGTACCGCGTGTCGCCATTCACATACTTCGTCGACGGCATGCTCTCAGTCGGCATCGCCAACAACGACATCAACTGTGCCAAGAACGAGTTTCTCAGCTTCGACCCCCCTAGCGGAATGGACTGCGTTACCTACCTGACTCCGTACCTCAACGCCACCGGCGGCGCCGTGCGTCAAATCGTCGACCCGTCCGCCACTAAGGCCTGCGAGTTCTGCGCCCTCGGCTCGACCAATGACTACCTGTCTGAACTCGGCCTGAGCTACCACCTCCGATGGCGCAACTTCGGTATCCTCTGGTCGTACATCCTGTTCAACGCCGCCATGGCCGTCCTCCTCTACTGGATTTTCCGCGTGCCCAAGAAGACCAAGGCGGCGAAGGAGGAGAAGACGATTAAGGAGAAGGCATGATTTGCTTTGCCTTACACATTTTTCATTTTCACATATTCAAACACATATATACATCAAATCACTCAAACAGCTATATACACAGCATTTATATAGACGCACCGCTTTTCCTTTTTTTGTCTACAAATGTAGTTATGGTTTTAATTTAGAAGGGGGGAGCAGGAATACTGGAGATAGACATAGGATAGATAGACTGTCGTTGAAAAACACTCGAAAAACTTTAATTAATCTGTACAATTCTGAGGTGTAAAATTTTTGGGTTTTTGCCTCGCCTTGAAACTGGTGAGATTTGTGATATGTATATAGATATACTTGCTGTTTGTTAATCTGGAAGTATTGAGCAGTTATGCTATGCTATTTATGAGAGATGGTGAAGAAAGATGCACCGATATCCTCGTTTTAGTTGGGAGATGAGATATCTATCTTGCGAATCGTGGGATTTGACACTGCCTGGATGGGATAGGATGGGATGCGATGGGATGCGAAAAGTCAGGGTCTAATATGAATCCGTTTCTTTGTTTATTGCGACTAGAAGTGAGACGCATGGTCACGCGCCTACTACTCTCCGTCTCCAATAATCGTTCTCGCTCTGTTCACTCCTAAAATCCATTCGGGTAAATCATGCGAGTTATATGGTCGGTGAATAAAAGGGGGGGGGGAGATGGAGGGGGCGAAGATTTGAGTGGGAATTGACTGCAGGTGATAGATAAATAGCAGAAATATATATATAACAGTCTGGCTAAAGATAACCACCCTCTTGTGCGTTATTTGGTAAAGTGTGTTTGTTGTTAGAAGCATGAGAAACGGTTATTGGTGTCGGATCGGATTGGATAGTACGAACTGGAAGAGCGACCGGCAGGCAGAGGTGGTTGTCTTTGTTTCTACATCTGCTTACCTTAATGCACACTTGTGAAATTCTAATGACTGGTTAGACGCTCCAAGGTCCATGATTTTGGATCGTGCGGTGCGGTGTTTGCAAGTGTATTTCTTGCTCGCTGTATCTGTGGCGTTGAATCTTGAATGAAGGTATACAGTATTGATCTGCGAGCTCTTGTATGAACGCAAATCTCAGTAGCGCGCCGCTTGTAATTATATCTTGTGGGGGTGCAAGACATGTTTATTAGGGTATCTATGTATCTATTTACATACATACATCATTATGTCGAGAGGGGTTTTAATAAAACCCAAAGCTGTGAAGAACAGAAGGAGGAAAGGCCAGCAGCTATCTATCTTCCACTCCCGTTATTCCCAATCAGCGTTGTCGTCCCACTGCCAGCACCGGTGACCACTGCACCGGTCGAGCCGGCTAGTGCCATGATCCGCGCCGTGACGTTCGCGGCGGCAGTCAGGTTTTCGAGGGTCATTAGGTAGGCGCAGAGACCGGTGATGTGGGGTGATGCTGTGGGGATAGTGGTTGTGGTTAGCCAGGATGTGCGGTGTATGTGTTGAAGAGTTGGAAGAAGAAGGAGGAAGAAGGAGAAGGAGGAAGAAAACGGCTTACTAACCCATACTCGTACCACTCAACGTTGCGGTAGAGGTATCGCTTTTGATACCTACGCTCAGCACATTCACACCCGGCGCGAAAATATCCACAACGGGGCCGAAGTTCGAAAAGGAAGCTTTGGCATCGTTGGCATCGATGGCTCCGACTGTTATTGCGGACGGGGCTGAGGCGGGAGAGGTGTTTGATGCATCTTGCTGTTAAGATGAACACATCGTCAGTCATGTACTTTCACCTGTCCGTGTCCACTCCAGGAATGGGAGTAGAATTAGGGCAATGGGTGAAGTGCCATCATATCCTATTCTCAAGCTTGCTTGACTTACATTTTCATTTCCAGCAGCTACGACGACTATCACGCCGGCTTTGACCAGAGCTGCAACGGCCGAGTTGAGCGCGGTGGATTTGGAACCTCCGATCGACATGTTCATGACTGCTTTGCCGGCTAGACCGCTCGCTGTTGCGTTTTGAGCCACTGTTTCGCAATTAGTAAGAGTCATAGGATGGATAATATTTATATGGACGTAGGGATTAGAATCAAAGGGGGGCTGGATGGGTTGGATCAACGAACCGAAGTTAAGTCCTGCAATAACACCAGAATTACTTCCTGCTCCATTGGCATCGAGAACCTTCACGGCTACGAGATGGACTGATTTGGCTACCCCAAATGTAGCTCCGCCGATAGTGCCAGCTACATGGCTTCCGTGTCCATCTTCATCGGTGTCCTGGGGCGAAATTGGGGATTAGTATGGAATAATACATGGTTTCCACTGGCGAGGGATATGCATAGCATAGCATAGGTACAAACTCACAACTGTGTTTACAAAGTTCGCTGCAAAGGTAGCTCGGCCGCCGAATTCCTACAGAACACAACACAGCACCATCAGACCAGAAAGCTTGACCGGACTGGAAGTATGGTATCGTCCAGGTAGGCTTACACTATGCGATGTCCGAATCCCAGTATCGACCACATACGCCGTAATGCCAGCCCCCGCCGAGTCGTCAAAAACATAGCTGGAGCCCCCCACAGCCGCGTGCGACAAGCGATCCAACCCCGCCGGCGCAGTCGCTTGTTGAATGAAAGAGCTCGTCCTGACGATCGTATCGGCCTCGATATACGATACCTAGACGCGGGTATAAATCAGCAAGAATAAAATAAAATCAATCCGTCTGAAAGAGTGAGTTGAGTCTTCTGCAATTCAGCCAACTCACCATATCCGTATTCGCAATCTCCATCATCATATCATCCTCAGCCTCCAGCGCCATCCCCCTCCACCCACCCATGGCAAACACATCCATCGCGCCCTCCAACACCCTCTCATCCCCCGTGCGTGCCGAAAGCCTGCGTTTCCGCAATGCGGACTTGATGGACGCTGGTGCGTCCGGACAGCTGCGTCCGTTGCATTGTTGTTGTACACGACAATATACTTGTTTGGAATGACATTACTCGCTGCGATATTGGAAACAGGGACTCCAACTCTAACTGCAATCGCAGTGCCATTGCTTTGTCGACTTGTAATTGGAGTAGAATGAACAATGGTGCCAAACGGAGCAAGGAGAGAAAAAACAGATGACTTTTGATGAGAAAAACATCGATTGTATCGAATTGAAAGAAAAGACTGGGAAGTAGAAATAGGATGAAGTAGAGTAAGGGTAAGAAGAGGAAAAGGAATCGAACAAAAGAAACTCGATCTAGAACACCGAATAGAAGAAGGAAACTGGCAAGAAAGAGGAAAGGAAAACCGCGAGGATATAAATCCTTCATTCTACTTATTGAAAAAAGTCCTCCCTCTTATCAAACACCCGAGTCTCGCCCATCAAGTTAAGTGAAGTGACACAGCGCCAAGTCAGACACGCAACGCGGTTCAATAAACACCACAGCCTGCTAAGCGCCCAAGTCACCTGCAACCCTCCCCTCCACCACCTCGTTCGTTTCAGATAATAAATAGATTTAAAGACCCTGTGTAAGATTCCCAATGCATGCGTAGCCATCTGATTGGCAGCAAGGCGACGTACCCCGTACAGTAAAGTATGTAGGTAGCCTGGATCCTGCAAGATGTTTTGGGGACGGGCATGGGCATGGACTGAGATCCGAGATGAGATCTGAGATGAGTGAGATCTTTCGATACATCACCTGGTCCCGCATACTATACCTATTACTTGAAGGGAAGGGAAGGGCGATCTCAGTGTCACATAAGCGCACTGCTTTTGCTTAAGTAGTAATCTGGTTCATGGTAGCATTTCTACTCAGGTGTAGATATAGATCGCGATACGCTTCCCTTAGTCATTGGCGCTAAAATCACGTGATCCAATACCCTCATATCCCAAAGCCATTTGTTTACTCAGGGAGGGGGAGGGGGGAGAGAATGCAAGAGAATGTAAAAGAGAGGGATTTAAAGTGCACTGTGTGGTTTCGAAATTGCCAAACCATAGCTTCTTTATTCCATTATTCTAGGAACACACCGCGAGCTTTTATACCCATATCTATTCCTACATACGCCAGCCATGCAAGCACCACCAGCATCAAAAAGAGTTCCCTTGTTCGTTTTCCCATTCCCCAAAAGTCCATCCATTTCAAACCCCAAAACTCCACGCCAAGAAAAAGACCCCCAGGATGCAAGTGAGGTCGAATCCTCAGTTAATAATTCCATAGAACCTTGTGGTACAACACCCTACTTCCCAGCCTCTCATACTCCAGCTTCCCAATCCAACTCTCATGCGTCTTCAGCCGCCCAAAAATGCTCGCCCCCTTCCACGTAACAACCTGCCCATCCATCTCCCTCGGACTCGTGCCAACGAGTATCTTCTCGCCCAGATCAGGACGTTTTTTCCTTAATTTATCTTCGAGAAAGGCGCCAAGACCAGGCGTTTTGGCTCCGCCGCCGATAACCATAATCCCTCCGAAGAAATCGCGTGCTTTTTTGTCTTCGCCCCTCGAGGCGTTCGAGATGCTGGTGATGATTGCCGAGTCGAGGGGCACGACGGGTAAGACGGCTTCGCGCTCGATGGCGAGGTCTTCCTGTGTGCGTGCGTACTGGTCGACGAACATGCCAGCTGGGGGAACAGGTGTGCCGCCATTGTGAGAGCCGTTGAAAGGGTTGGGGCCTGGGGAGCCGCTGTTGCCATTGGCGCCAAAGACGAATGGCGCGGCGGGGATGGGGGTATTGGCTCCTTCTGGGGCTGGGGAGCCTGCTGCTGATGTTATGTGTGAGTTGCCGTTTGCTTCGCTTTCCATGCGGGAAAGGGAATTAAGGGGATTCGGCTTTTCTTTTGATGGCGTTGCGAATTCGGGGTTGCCGTTTCCGTTCACCGTGATCATATTTGCTGTTGTGGCCAGTGAGGGTTTGATACTCGTTAGTATGGCGAGCTGGGCAGCGGAGATGGGATCATCAGGTACATCGGTCTCGTATGCGTTGTAAGATCGCTTGATCAGATCTCGACGACCTTTAAGCTTTTCGCTGTTGTTAAATATCGAGGGGTCGAAGAAGCCCATTGGGGCCAGGATGACTTCATCATAAGTCTTAAATTGATATTTTCGAGTTGCTTGACTTGGTACTCGCAAATGGAAGTTGTAAAGTTGTGGCGAAATCTCGGATTGATTCATTGTGCAAAAGTTCATCTTGAGTTCCTCAGCAAGAAGGAAATCATGCCGCCGCATGAGGTTGATATCCTGGTAAGGGAAATGATCATATAACATCATTTTGATGAAAGTCTCCGTAACATCATATCCGCCATATTTGAGGTTGATGCGAGAGTCCTCGACACACATACCATCTTCCACGCAGCATATGGACGTCTTCTGAGCTCCAATGTCGACCACACATGTGCTACTGTAACCCGCTCCATATGTCGCAGCTAGACTTTCTTGTATAAAGGACACCTGTTTGAACTCAACCTCCTTGATACCAAATTCAAGAAGCCGCTGGACGTATATTTTGTCGTACAGGTCAGGGATCACAAACACACAATTGTACTGATCCCACTCGTTGCGATTCTTCAAGCCTAATTCGTTTTGCATAGCATACTCGATAATGCTCTCTAAATCATCAAACAATGCCTCTTGACTTGTGTAATCTGCCTCATGGAGCCACCCGAGCCGAATCGGCCAGGAAAGTGCAAATTTAGGGTCTGAGTTCTCCGGTATCCGTAGAGCCGGCGTGCCAGCAAAAAACGAAGCCCGTGACTTGAGATCAACGGTTGCGATGTCCGTCCACTCGATGCGAATCGGATCGTTGTGTTCGGGGATCTTTTCTGGAACCGTTCGCCGGTTGTAGTTGACCACTAATTCCTTGGAATTGGGCAGAACCTTCCGCTTGTTTGCTCGCATATCTGTTTTAAGTTCATTCGACATCTTGACAAACTTCTTCGAGAATTCCTCTCCAAATTGTTCTTCGGGACTCTCATCCGCATCCTCACGCATGGGAAGGGGTTTCGCACTCTCCGACTCGGTAAACTTCGCTGTCATGGCAATTGCCATTGGTACGGTTTTAGGCAGAGCATCATTGGCAAAGCCTATCCGGAGGTTCTGACTTCCAATATGAATGCAAATGATCTTGGAGGGATCAAGCCCATCATTTACTTCATCCTCATCCTCTAGATCCCCATCGGCATTGGTAACAATCGGAACATCAGTCTCGCTACTTCGCGCAAGTGCTCGATCTCGGTCTTTGGCATGTCGAATCATTTTGTCTCGGTTGGCCTCATTCTGGAGGCGTAGGGGGAGGATCTGGTCATCACGCTTCATATACTCTCTGTTCAACCATCAGCGCTGGAATCAATCGGTTTGCGCGTAGAATGGGGTGAAAAGAACATGATAGAGGGAGGTCATCTGCCTCTATGACCCATGGGATGACTAGGCATGAGCATCGAGGATTCTCAGCAGCGATACGTACGTGTAGTAGTTCTTCTGGTTGACCATGGGCACATCCGGCCAGCTGGATTGCTTCATGCCATTGTCGGTCCGTTCGAGGCCCTCCTCCCGCAGGAGTGCCTTGCCAGATTTCTTGCCTACCATATTGGAGGTTGCGCGTGGCTGTTCCTTCAACACTGGCTGGTTGGAGGAGTTGTTGCAGTGGGCGCGATGCGATTCCCAAATTCCCAAGGCGCGGCACGTTAGAACTTCGGATGATTAGGATCCATATCTGATAGTCACGTGCGAGATCCCACGTGATTTTCTGGCTGCCTTAAGGCTTAGGCCAGGAACTCGACCCCGTACCTTACCTAGATCCCCCGCAGATAAGCGAAGGACCTCGGTCCAGATGCCCGCTGCATAACGATTTACCTGATTTCATTATCAAGATACGCGTACTCGCACTCGGTTTCATCAGATGTAGGTATGCAACATAGAGTCACCCGGCCTCCTAAGACTTGGCCAACAACCTCATACCTAATTTAAATACTTAGGCACCTAGGTTCTTATAAGATAGGTTAGGCAGTATACTAAAAAAGACTTACTATATGCTGCGTACCTACCTCCCTCGCAGAATAGCTTTTATTTTACTTGCCTATAGGTAGTACCTAGGTCTACTCCGTACTCCGTAAACCTCCCCCAAGCTTCGCTAAGGTAGGTTCGGAGTTGGTCCGAAGCGTCTCCCTAGGTAGGTAGGTCTGGCTTATTAGGTTGAGGCTACTTATGTTACACAGCGGCTTAAATTCCCCAATCCAATCTGATTTACTTACCTAAGTCTCGTCGGTGCATAAATCTGCATAAAAATTAACGGGATAGCCAATCGCAGGCATTGCAGTACGACTTTTAGGTATACCTCCGTAAGGTACGGTATGACTGCCTAATACCGTATACCGTATACCATACATGCCTGTCATCGGCTTAATCAAACCGCCGATTAGGTATCGGAAAGATAAAAGATAAAAAAAAATACGTGGAACGGTGTAGGAGACGGAGTTAACAATGCCCGTCTGATAATCAATCCTTTGAGGCTACGAAGTATAGTGTCATCGACTCATCATCAGCGAGAATGTGTATCATGATTCATGATATTATTACCTACCGTATGACTCAATTGGGCATACGATGCGAGAGGCCCAATCAGATCATCTGATCTCAATCCGAGGCAACACTAGCAAAGTGTAAAGTGGTGGTAGATGAATGTAATGTAATTAATACCGTAGTGTCTTTGTATTGTACTGGATAGAATCTCGCAAAAGCCTGGAGTGGTCTACACTAGAACTTAAGATGTGAGACATTATTTATCCGAGGAAACAATAGACAGATCCGAAGACCGATGGGCCGAAACAAAACGGAGAGTCGGACGTTTGGGTGCATACGTGCATACAGTACTAAGAAGAAGCGGGAAGATCAAACAGTCCAAGTCCTATTCTGACAGTACTAGTAAGTAGCCCGAGAAGACGAAAGGAAGGGCAAAAGAAGGCTTGGCTGGGGGCGGCGTATTGACTCAATCCTTTTCTCGTATACCCGCTTCAATCAATAACATACCGGTAACATAAAGACTCGCGGGACGCTGTCATCCGTACGCTTGGAACCACTATGGTCGTACCCTGATTTCACCATTTCATTTCCATCCTACGAGTATTTCTTCTATTGACTCTTACCGGTACTAATATAATATATTGTCCTGTTTCTCTGTCCTTTGTTCAAGATTAGGATTTCTACACTTCATATAACTTCACCGTCTCCCTCCTTCTCCACAACCCTCCTTTCTGCAATACCTTATTCCCACAATCCTGCATCCTGAAGTTGTAGTACATTATCACCTGCGAAAACCAGAAATCCAACGACAGGTGTGGCGTGGCGTGGTGTGGCGTGGAAGACAGATAAAAAGGTTGCCCCTCAGCTGTTTGTTTTGTTTCTCACCTGCAGTCAGACAGTGCCCCGCCTGCGGTGATCCTCGACTGTTTCGAAGCCGCCTACGATGGCTGGCCCATTATCCGAAAAGCCTGAGACGGAGGGGCAATTATCTACGCGATCGCGACCCTCAAGTCATGGCACTTCGACCGACGAGCACGAATCCTCCCTAAACCACAAGCCAGAGACGGAGAAAGAGGGGTTGCATGCAACATCGCTGCACTCGAGACACAAAGGCGCACTCAACAAGCTGGACTCGCATGTTGTCAATGTCGTACCGAAAGACCAAGATCTCTATGCGCATCTTCCCGCGGCCGAGGCTGCGATATTGAAGCGGCAGGTCGATATCCCCGTGGTGAAGAGTGGGTGGAAGGCATTATACCGATATGCGACGGTCAATGACTACCTCATTATCGCAGTCAGCAGTGTTTGCGCAATTGCTGCGGGTGCGGCATTGCCTCTTATGACCGTGGTATTTGGAGGTCTGGCTGGAGAATTCAATGGATATTTAGGCGGCACCACCACCCACGCCGCCTTCGAGAAGAGTATTACGCACAATGTTTTGTACTTCATCTACATCGGTATTGCCGAGTTCATTACCATCTACATTACGACTGTTGGCTTCATCTATACAGGAGAACACATCAGTGGGAAGATCCGTGCTAAGTATTTGGAGGCTTGCATGAGGCAGAATATCGGCTTCTTCGACAACCTTGGATCTGGAGAAATCACCACAAGGATTACTGCAGATACAAACTTGGTCCAGGATGGCATTTCTGAAAAGGTCGGCTTGACTTTGACCGCGGTAGCAACCTTTGTCACAGCCTTCGTTATTGGCTTTATCAAATCCTGGAAGCTCACGTTGATCCTTTCCTCGACTGTCGCTGCTATTACTGTGACGATGGGTTTCGGATCTACCTTTATTGTCAAGTACAGCAAGCAGTCTCTTGAATCTTACGCTCTCGGTGGCTCCATTGCCGAGGAAGTCATATCATCAATCAGAAACGCCGTCGCTTTCGGAACTCAAGACAAGCTGGCTCGCCAATACGATATCCACCTCGCCAAAGCCGAGAAATTCGGATACAAAGTCAAATTTGTACTGGGTATAATGGTGGGCGGCATGTTCATGATAATCTATCTCAACTACGGGCTTGCGTTCTGGATGGGAAGCAGGTATTTGGTTAAGGGCGAAATCACCTTGAGCTCTATTCTCACCATATTGATGTCCATCATGATTGGTGCATTTTCCCTTGGGAACGTTGCTCCCAACGTTCAAGCATTTACCACTGCCATTTCTGCGGCTACCAAGATCTTCAACACCATCGATCGTGTCTCCCCGCTGGACCCCACATCGACCGATGGAGAAATTCTTCCTAATGTAGAGGGAACGATCGAATTGAAGAATATCAAGCATATTTATCCTTCCCGACCAGAGGTTACGGTTATGCAAGATGTCAGCCTTCTTATTCCAGCAGGCAAGAAGACTGCTCTTGTTGGTGCCTCCGGATCTGGCAAGAGTACAATTGTGGGCTTGGTAGAGAGATTCTACGATCCTGTTGGCGGCCAAGTTTTCTTGGATGGCCAGGATGTCAGCACTCTAAACCTTCGTTGGTTGCGTCAACAGATTTCGCTCGTCAGCCAGGAACCAACCCTGTTTGGTACTACTATATTCGAAAATATTGGTCACGGGCTCATCGGAACAAGATTCGAAGAGGAGAAAGACGAGAGGAAGAAGGATCTCATCATTGAAGCTGCCAAAATGGCCAACGCCCACGATTTTATTACCGCTCTGCCCGAGGGTTATGAAACCAATGTAGGAGAACGTGGTTTCCTCCTTTCTGGAGGTCAGAAGCAGCGTATTGCTATTGCAAGAGCAATGGTCAGCGACCCTAAGATCTTGCTGCTGGATGAAGCTACGTCGGCACTAGACACAAAGTCCGAGGGCGTTGTACAAGCTGCCTTGGAAGTTGCTGCTGCTGGAAGAACTACAATCACTATTGCACATCGTCTCTCCACAATCAAGGATGCAGATAATATTGTTGTTATGACCGAAGGTCGCATTGTTGAGCAAGGCACGCACAACGAGTTGTTAGCCATGCACGGCGCTTATTATAATCTGATCGAAGCCCAAAAGATTGCGGAAACAAACGAATTGAGCCCTGAGGAGCAAGCAGAAGTCGATGCTAAAGACGATAAACTTGTTCGGAAGGCATCCAACATGGGTGATGATGGTCATGGATATATTGAGGACCCGGATGACAAGAATATCGGCGACAAGCTGAATCGTACCCAATCCGAAAAATCCCAATCTTCCGTAGCATTACAAGGTCGGAACGCGGACGGAACCCACCAGGACTCGTTATGGACCTTGATGAAATTGATTGCCTCTTTCAACACAACCGAATGGCATCTCATGGTCGTCGGACTTGCCTTCTCCATCATTTGTGGAGGAGGAAATCCAACTCAAGCAGTCTTCTTTGCCAAAGAAATCCTGGCACTTTCTTATCCTTTAACGAACCCAATCACCGGAGCAGCGATACCAGGAGCCAAGAACCACGTTCGCCACGATGTCGATTTCTGGTCTTTGATGTATCTGATGTTGGCCTTTGTTCAGTTTATCGCCTTTTGTGGACAGGGTATTGCGTTCGCGTTTTGTTCTGAGAAGCTCATTCATCGGGTCAGAGACCGAGCTTTCAGGACCATGCTTCGACAAGATATTGCTTTTTTCGACAAGGATGAGAATAGTGCAGGTGCTCTGACTTCGTTCCTCAGCACGGAAACAACTCATGTTGCAGGTCTGTCAGGCGTCACTTTAGGCACACTTTTGACCGTCATCACAACTCTAGTTGCTGCCATCACTGTCGCCACCGCAATCGGCTGGAAACTGGCTCTTGTTTGTACTGCAACAATCCCTATTCTGCTTGGCTGTGGTTTCTTCAGGTTCTGGCTTCTTGCCCAATTCCAACGACGAGCAAAGAAATCCTATGAAACTAGTGCCAGTTATGCATGTGAAGCAACGAGTGCTATTCGCACAGTTGCTTCGTTGACGAGAGAGGACGATGTTTTGGAACATTACAGGGCCTCTTTAGCATCTCAAGCCAAGAGAAGTTTGGAATCAATTTTGAAATCATCGCTTCTCTACGCCGCCTCGCAATCACTGATGTTCCTCTGTGTTGCTCTTGGTTTCTGGTACGTTTTCCCAACTTCTGTCATCTCAGTAATCTAACCTGTTATAGGTATGGTGGCAATCGTATCGCAGACCGCGAGTACGACCTGTTTCAGTTCTTCGTTTGCTTTTCCTCTGTGATCTTCGGTGCCCAGTCCGCTGGAACCATTTTCTCATTCGCACGTAAGTACTGGTTTACATTCCTCATCCGTATCTACTAACAATGAATTAGCGGACATGGGTAAAGCCAAGCAAGCAGCACAAGAACTCAAGATTCTCTTTGACCGTAAACCGGCCATCGATTCATGGTCTACCGATGGTGCACGACTCGAGTCATGTGATGGTACCATTGAATTCCGAGACGTCCACTTCCGATACCCCACACGTCCAGAACAACCCGTCCTTCGTGGTCTGAACCTCTCTGTGAAACCCGGTCAGTACATTGCCTTGGTCGGAGCATCTGGTTGCGGAAAGTCCACTACCATTGCCCTTCTTGAACGATTCTACGATCCTCTGGTAGGAGGTATATACGTGGACGGCAAAGAAATCTCTTCTCTCAACATCAACGATTACCGGTCCTACATCGCGCTTGTATCCCAAGAACCAACCCTGTACCAGGGCACGATTCGCGAGAACATCCTCCTGGGAGCTGACCGCGAAGACGTTCCAGACTCGGAAGTCGAGTACGCATGCCGCGAAGCCAATATCTACGACTTTATCATGTCCCTCCCCGACGGCTTCGGAACCGTCGTGGGCTCCAAGGGATCCATGCTTTCCGGTGGACAAAAACAACGTATCGCTATCGCCCGCGCTTTGCTCCGCGATCCCAAGATATTGTTGCTCGATGAAGCAACCTCGGCGCTTGATTCGGAGAGTGAACATGTCGTTCAAGCGGCGTTGGACAAGGCAGCTAAAGGGCGCACGACGATTGCAGTTGCGCATCGACTGAGTACGATTCAGAAGGCGGATATCATTTATGTCTTCGACCAAGGTATCATTGTCGAATCTGGGACGCATACGGAGTTGATGCATAAGGGTGGGCGGTACTCTGAGCTTGTGAATCTGCAGAGTTTAGGGAAGACGCAGAATCATTAGGGGCGATTGACATAGGTTTTTGTTGTGAATATTTTTTTGGGCATGGCGACGGCGTTATGGTAGATGAAAAAGCTGCCTTTAGACTGGGGCACTTTCAGGACAGGGGAGTCTTCTTTGGAGATATTCTGCTCTTTTTTAATTGAGGTTGTACATAGAAACATCCCACACTACATAATTTTACAAGATATCATATCATACACCATACCGTCTTCTCTTTCGCCGTTGTGAGTCCTAGATCCACATGAGACTGTACCCGTCAAAGGGCCCGCCGCCCAACAGTCCGGTGTTTGTGCAACCACTTCACATACAAACTGACGAACTTAAGCATCATGGATTTTCCTTATTCCCTACGCATGTTTGATTGATATCTAGGATTGAAATATGGTGTTTGCGTTTTATTTGAGGGATATAGGTACGGAGTAAAGGAGAGAGATCACGTGATGGCATTACATGCCCTTGTACGACACAGCCGGGCTCGCTTCGTACCATATGTCTGTCTGCCTCGTTTATCCATTCTTCAATCACTCTAGGCAAATTTATTCCGGAGATTTGGTTAATACATTGTTGAGAGTTCATTTTTGACGGGGATCAATAAAATTCGTACGAGTATCGTGGGATGAGAAACGGGCATGGAAAAGGAAGGCAGGTATTGTGGGATTGGTGTTGAGTTTGGTGACCGTGTTGAGATGGCAAAGGTGGAGGTGGAAGTGGAAGTGGAACTGCAGCCTAATATCCCGATTATCTCTAAACAGACACCACCGCCTTCTCAGCCGCCGCCGCTATGGAGACGACGACATGGGCCAGTCACAGCTCCGAATCTATCGCTGAGGGATCTGGAACGGCGGGGCGTGAATGTGGCTGTGGATGTGGATGAGCTGGTAAAGAGGAAGTATGGGGTTCGAGCTGGGACGTGTGGGAATGGGCTGATGCGTCCTTGTATCGTGGCGAGCGCTGATGCGGTGGGTGGTATGGGTGGTGGTATGCCTATGCTGCCACGCCGCGCTCAAGTGCATGCTGTCTGCACGAGTTCCCAACAATCTCCAAGTCGCGATGGAAATAAAAACGACACTGACATCAGCAAATTCAATATCCCAACACACCGGCCCTGCCTAGCGCAAAATTCAAAGCCAGATTTACCTTTCCAGCTCTTCCCCAAACTACCGCCGGAGATCAGACTGAGGATCTGGGAACATGCCATCAGAGGAGAAGAAGTAACAGGAAAGGCAAAAGCAAAAGCAAAGCTTGTGGCGGTAGCAGATCCGGATTACCGATCTTTTGCAGCTTTCACGACGTTGTATGAGGATGATGCTGTGGGGTCGGATGATGGGCGATTCTGCTATGATGCTGTGCATCGGTTCCTGGTGCTTGGGATGGGGGAGGGGACGCCGCGATGGTGGGGCGTGAGTAGGGAGGCTAGGGGGGTGTGTGTCAGGAGGTTTTTGATGGGAGATGTGGGTGTAG
>QGMI01000584.1:0-24695 GCA_007821535.1 Lachnellula occidentalis
CAAGTCCTCCCAGTCCACCCTGACTCTGCCCCCCACTTGAATGCCCACCACTTCCTCCAGAAGAACCGCCCCCGAGAAACGAGCTGGCAAGTCCTCCTAATCCACCCTGATTCTGCTTCTGCTTCTTTCCTCCACCAAGCATCTGGTTCATAGCAAATGACTACAATATTCCTGTCAGCAACCTGAATCCCCCAACCACAAAGGCAGAAACGTACTCCTATACCCCTATCACCCGTATACGGCTCCACCGTCCCATCCGCATGCTTAATACTCTGCGAGCCATCTTGATTCTGGATGATATTCAAGTCCTGCGGACCTTCACTAGGCGTTCCATACGGATGATCCAGTCCTCCCTGGGGAGTAGCTTGGGGCGTGGGACCTGTGGGCGCAGCGTGTGTGGGGGTATCCCATTGCGAAGCGCCGGTGGAGAGTTGCACGAAGTAGTATTTCTTAGAATGGCCATCCCACTGCGCGATCCAGCCTTCGGGGAGAGAGGGCGGGCCGTACGAGGGGCCTTCTTGGCCAGGTCTGTAATCAGATTTCTTGTCAGCTTGGCGCGATATGGAAATAGATACAGAGAGAGAGATAGTGGGGGATCAGCGTACGTTGATGGACCGGTCATGATTGTTTTGCGCGTAACCCGGTTCTTGCGGTTACGAAACGAGAAAGGAGGAGGAAGGGGAGGAGAGAGAGATTATTGTGAAGGAGGGAAGGTTTTATGTGTGGGTTGGGCAGCAAAGAAGGCTGCGAACGTCGGTCGAAAGAGAAAGGCTGTACTGCCCCTCGAAATCAGCCACACCGTGTATATTCAGCTGCGCAGGGATAATGACTTTGTCATCACTACTCTACGGGTATTGAATGCGAGGTCACTTGATGCCTGTTTTAGCCATAAGTACAACTGTTATTGTTATCTTCTGTTCCGCAGAACTCGATAATTGTGAGATAGTCGTCTCGAGTGAAGCTTGAGATGTGCCCTACGGAGATGTGCAGGAGACGTAAATCTGCCCCACCCCATCATTAACTCGTAAATGGCGTCACTGCAGAAGCTCCCCTGTAGAGTTATTAATAAGATCTTTTGGGATCAATATACATTTCAAACTTGCATCTCAAGATAATTTCATAGGACTCGTCTTCTTCTCATTGACTTTATTGTATTGTTACACTGCTTGCCTACTCATCAACATGGCCGGTGATCATCCAGATGCGCAACTCTTCCCGAATGCTACTGGGGCGGCCGCGGCCATGGTGGATGCTCACCAAAAAGAGGAGTCGCTCAAACTGTATTCGGGATGGGTATTCTGAACCCCTTCCTCTTTCGAAATAGTTCTAAGTCAGCACTAGTTCTGTCCATTCGTTCAACGAGTTCTCCTGGTACTTTTAGAGAAGAACATTCCCTTTCAATACATCGAGGTGCGCCACCATTTCAAACGCCCTCGACGTACACTGACCAGCAAACTAGGTGAACCCGTACCATAAACCAAAGTCTCTCCTCGATCTGAACCCGCGTGGACTGGTTCCAACTCTTCAGTATGATAACAAACCATTGTACGAAAGTACCGTGGTGTGCGAGTTTCTTGAAGATGCATATCCTTCGGCTACTCCTAAGCTGCTCCCCTCCGACCCATATACCAAAGCCCGGATGAAGATATGGGCTGATTTTGTCACTTCACGGATCATCCCTGCTTACCATCGCTTTCTGCAATACCAGCCCAAGTCTGCTTCTGATACTGGTCTCGAGAAAGTCCGCCTGGAATTCGTTGAGCAGATAAAGCAATTCACACAGGAGATGGATCCTGAAGGTCCTTATTTTCTGGGGAAAGATCTGAGTCTCGTTGACTTGATCTTTGCCCCGTGGGCGGTACGATTTTGGGTCTTTGACCATTTCAAAGGAGGCATCAAATTGCCAAAAGAAGAGGCCTGGGTCCAAAGGTTCGAGAAGTGGCTGGAAGCAGTAGAGAACAGGGATAGTGTCGTCAACTCGACGAGTGAGCGGGAGCATTATTTGCCGATTTATCAGCGATATGCCGATGATGTCGCAATGTCTGAAATGGCAAAGGCCACGAGGGAAGGCAAAAGCGTGCCTTGAATATGAAAATGCAATAGTTGCTGTAGATATCCCAACTGGAGCTTTGCGCTCCGGTTCTACTAGTATGGTCATAGGCATTATGTGTCAGCTCAGAGCCTTCATTTATCCAGTTGAAACTCGGCGAATGTTCCCATTTTGAAATAAACAGCGCGAGGTGCCACGCACAAGAGGTACCGAGACAGCACGGTGAAGTGGTGAAGGGATTCCGGATGAAGAGGAAAGGTTTTGAGACCTATATCTTCTTCTTCTCTTTGTTTGCATCTTGTTTTGCCAAGTTATCGAACCAACTACCAACATATTTGGCAAGATACCAGCCTCCAATTGCAAGCAGGACAATATAAGCAGCTGTAGGAAGCAGCGACCGAGGAAACACATTGAAGATAAATGGGTCAAGGATAATATCAACAAAGACCGGAGGAACATTGTTCATGATCGTCTTGTTCGTAGTATAGTAATCTGCAGCTGCAAATACCTGCAGAAACAGCGTTGAAGAGAGGTCGTCGGGATCACGCTTCGCTGTAGGTCGAGAGATGCTGGGTGGCTCATCTGCGATTTGAGTTGGGCCATATTGACGCCCTTCCGAGTATTGTGCAAGAGAAGTAATCAATTCGGGATTTTCGAAAACGGTAGGCAAATCGTATGTCTCGAGACGAAAGGACGTTGGTTGCTAGACAGAAATAAGCCATGAGGTGACACTTGGGCACTGGTACTTACAGTTGCAGCCCAGCATATCCTGACTTCGTATCGTCTGCCATCCTCAAGTCTATGCAACAAATACCAGGACGCTTGTCCGTGTTTTGCACTGTCGGTGGGAAATGCTGCACGGATATGCGTCCTCAAGGTCCAATGCTGCGGTGAGAGGGCTTCCAGATTCAGGTCCTCGAGAGTTGGATGTTCAACTGGAACTTGCAAACTGCTTGGGCCAAGGAAGATGGCTTTTTCGGTGTTTGCAGAAATAGTACAAACCTGTAGAAGGAGTAGAAGAAAGTGCCACATTGCGAGGTACATTATGTCTACTGATATCCCTGATGCTGTCGTGTCGTAGGTATATCTTCCAACCTCCAAACCAGACAACATCTGACAAAAGGAGCTTGGACGCGTATCCCAAAGCAGTACTAGCTTTGTTGATGCGGCGGTCAGCGGAAAGCGGGTGCACAGGCACGAACGACGCTCGGATACAAACTGCACAAGCGAAATATGGCTCTCAATCAATACTTGTAATCCCTCCTTCCCCACTATCAGTCAACCTTACCACTCGACCTCAAGACCTCCTCTCCATCCACCTCCAAGACCCGGCAACACCTTTGCTGATATCTTGCCCTCCATTCTCTTCTACATCTTCGAGTCTCTACTTACTACCTCCACACCACCACCATGAGAGAAGTCATCTCCATCAATGGTATGTTTATATTCTCCTTTTCTCGACGCGCCAGTACACCGCTTGTCCAACACGTCCTCCAACCTCAACAAATCGTTGCTAACGTTTTCGTGTCCACATAGTCGGCCAGGCCGGTTGCCAAATTGCAAACTCTTGCTGGGAGGTGAGCTTCAACTTGGACAACAGAGCAGCATTTCTTCAGTTGCTTTGTTGACATAGGGGTCGTTCTGGCGTGACTAACGGGTTTTTTTTACTATAGCTTTATTGCCTTGAGCATGGTATTCAGGTACGTCTAAATCCTCGTCTTCGAGTCCAAAGGCATCCCCCTATACTGCGCACAGTTACTAACGCGTTGTTCCTCTACAGCCTGATGGATATTTAACTGAGGAGCGCAAAGCCGCCGATCCCGATGAGGGTTTCAGCACTTTCTTCTCCGAGACTGGTAAACACCTTCACATACATCTGCCCATACATCTGCCTACCAACAAAACTAACATATTATCGTGCCACAGGCCAAGGCAAATATGTTCCCCGAACCATCTACTGTGATCTCGAGCCCAACGTCGTCGACGAGGTCCGTACAGGCACATACCGCAGCTTGTTCCACCCCGAGCAAATGATCACTGGAAAGGAGGATGCCAGCAACAACTACGCTCGTGGCCACTACACCGTCGGAAAGGAGTTGATTGACCAGGTCCTCAACAAGATTCGCCAAGTCGCAGACAACTGCTCTGGTCTTCAAGGTTTCCTTGTCTTCCACTCTTTCGGTGGTGGAACTGGTTCTGGTTTCGGTGCTCTTCTTATGGAGCGTCTGTCTGTCGACTTCGGTAAGAAGGTCAAGCTTGAGTTCTGTGTTTACCCAGCGCCTCAAACTGCCACCTCCGTTGTTGAGCCATACAACTCCATTCTTACAACACACACCACCCTCGAGCACTCCGACTGTTCTTTCATGGTCGACAACGAGGCTATCTACGACATCTGCCGCAGAAACCTTGGTCTTGAGCGCCCCAACTATGAGAACTTGAACCGCCTGATTGCTCAAGGTATGTGTAGCGTCCTAATCTTTATAAAACTCCTCCTAACATCGTCTAGTTGTCTCTTCCATCACCGCTTCTCTCCGTTTCGACGGCTCCCTCAACGTTGATTTGAACGAGTTCCAAACCAACTTGGTGCCATATCCACGTATCCATTTCCCTCTGGTCGCCTACTCCCCAGTTGTTTCCGCCGCCAAGGCATCGCACGAGGCAAACTCTGTCCAGGAGATCTCCATGTCATGTTTCGAGCCAAACAACCAGATGGTGAAGTGCGATCCTAGAAACGGAAAGTACATGGCAACTTGTCTTCTTTACCGTGGTGATGTTGTCCCCAAGGATGTTCACGCTGCTGTCGCCACTCTTAAGACCAAGCGCACTATACAATTCGTCGACTGGTGCCCAACAGGTTTCAAGATTGGTATCTGCTTCCAGCCACCTCAGATGGTTCCCAACGGTGATCTCGCCAAGGTCAACCGTGCCGTCTGTATGCTCTCCAACACCACCGCCATCGCCGAGGCCTGGTCCGCTCTATCCCACAAGTTTGATCTTATGTACTCCAAGCGTGCCTTCGTACATTGGTATGTTGGTGAGGGTATGGAGGAAGGTGAATTCTCCGAGGCTCGTGAGGATCTTGCCGCACTCGAGCGTGATTACGAAGAGGTTGCTACGGATTCCATGGAGGGTGATGAGGGTGCCGAGGCCGAGTACTAAACTCTTGCTCAGCTAGCTTTCCATGTTTATCTCGTGTGGGATTACATACTCGAGGGTAGATTTGGCAGTTGTTTTGGGCAAGATGAATACTATACAATAGCGATGCGATGCTTCTTCTCGGAGTGCTGGAGCTCAGGTTGATAGCAGTCGTCTTGTCCTTCTCTTTTTAGTTGCGCCAGCCGCTTTCTTTCTCCAAAAGAGTGGTTTGCAATACATTCCTTGTAATTCAGGCAATCAATAGTCAGTGAACGACGTCCATAGTCCATGTTTGTGCAGCATTATGTCTTTGTGAAAGTGATCATGTACTTTTCAGCCGTAGTGGGCAGGCCAATCTTTCTATACCTTTTGGTGCATCCGTATTAAATGAAATGTATGTATCCGAGGCGTTCTATATTTACCACAGGTGCGAAGTGCAACAGTTGGTTTCAATACCGTCAGCCAACCAGCTAGTGAGAGGCTTGGACCACTGTGGCGGCTACCAAACAGTACGTGAAGCAAGTAAACAACACATGTACACCAACCACACGACTTGAAATTTACATGCAAGTACAAATCTATTATTACATTCCTGACTGCGACGTGCAACAAAAAAAAGTAAGTAGGTAAGTAAGTAAGAACAATTATCAATCGTGCGTTTATTTTGGAAGTGTGTGGTGTCTAAGAATAGATGGGGGAAGGATGGGAAACCGTGCGTGCGGGCTGGATGGACTAATGATCGATACATTTGGTGTACTAATCGCGAGCGGGTGAGCGAGTCTCCTGAGGAAGAGTTTACGAGGAGATTTGTACGAGTTTTGAGAAAGAAAGGAAGGAGGGAAGGAAGGATTTGGGAAATGCATGATGCATCGTGCATAAATCGATCAGATAGATGGATGTGTGCAGAAGGAAGGAAGGAGTATGTTGTTAGTAAGGCGGTCGATGTTAGTTTTCTTGAGCTTGCTTGCTTGCAATCTTTTTGCGGAAGCACCTGTCTGGTTATTGTTCATGGGCGACAACGGGGACATGCTTTATGGAAATACTCATCTTTTAAGCTTCGTTATAAGTACGTAAGTAACGCTTGTTACTTGAGGTCTTCGATGCGGATATATGGATTCGTATGGTTAATCATTCTCCATCAGACATACATACATACCATTAACTAGTCGTTCCAGTTCCCTCTTCCAACATCACGTCTTACTACCTACTCTTCAATAGTATCCCTCAAGCTTCTGAATTTTATCGTATATCTAGTTCGGTTCTTTAGATCCACCATCTTCTCCGCAGACCTCTTAAACAGCCCGAAAGTCATCCCAACCCGATTTCTTCACATCATATCCCAGTCCCGCAACATCCATCTCTAGACTGCCAGACAGCCCTCTACAGCCTCACCAACTTTCACCATCGCCTCCCAAGCAATATGCTCACAGCACGATAAGCACTCATCGACGCTCACCCTTCCTGACTTAAGCGTACAGCTTTACGTTCTGGGATAGCAAGACACACGGTCATTATACGCACTAGCATACGAGCACATACCCGGCGATGTTATACTGGCAGTGTTCCGTTGGAGGAAGAAGTGGTGGTACAGTGAGCTGTTGATGTGATGTCGTTCCTGCGTCTCGATGTCTACGCGAGCCCGGATGAGGTAGTGTTTGAGTTACTGTACGCAGTATTGTGATTGTAAAGGGACTGTCAAGTAGAAGACTGGACTGGACTGTGATAAATAAAGAGCGAAGACGTCGGCGCCGTCACGGAATAGAAACGATGGGGTGCAGGAGGGCGGCTTCGTCGTTTCGGCATCGTTAATTCAGGGTGTGCGTTATGGGCAAGTAGGGCCGCCACTGCCTTGAGATCTCATGTCAGGAATAGGGATGTGCGGCACTGAAGTCTACAGCGTTGATTTCCTCGAGGCCAAGAGCATCCCGCGAAGATTGGAAGAGGTAGTCCGAGATATGTTGCAGAAATCCAGCGCCTGAAGTGATATACAATTACATCAATCAGTACATGCACCATGCAACCAGACCACTCTCAATGCGAGGATTCGCTTACCCCATCTATAGCGGAGACATGAGCACTTACTCACACCGAGCATAATAACTCTCAAGTCTCATCATCAAAACTTTGCTTCTTTCCCTCCACAAGCTTTTATCTGCCAAAGAATTCCGCAAAAACTAATCTTCTTCAGGGCTCTCGATTTCAACCTAGCTTCGACTATACACTCTCAATACCCTCAAAAATATTCTCTAGACTCAGCGGGAATCCCATCAGCAATAGCGTGAAAAGAACCTAATGCATCACCACCCTATATCGATTGCATAAAGATATCTTCTAAACAGGTACAGGAATCTAGCTAGTTCCACAAGCAGAACATGTTGTCTGATGTTGACTGGAGCTCCGTTGGGAGGTTGCACATACTACTGATGACAGATACTGATATGATGACCGACGTCTGTTGCTGAGATTGAAGCTCTTACCGGGCTTGGACTTTGAGCGATGATGCTTGAAAGATACATTGGAGTGCTGACTGATTATCACCAGAGGATTCAAGAGCTATGCTAACTCATGGAGTGAATAGTATAGTATCTCTGTGTAGCCAGGAGGTTGCCAGCACTTAACATTTTCGAAAATGTTCAAGGCTCCACCACTTCAATGGCACAGGATGGGGTTAGACAACATTAAGTAATAATGGCTATCAAATCAAGACTGGAAAGCCAGTGCAGTGGAAGCCACTCGGCACCGGTACTAGCCGCACAGGAAAACAAATCACTCAGTGAGCGTTTTGGCGGGCATATTTGTCATGTCATATACAAATTCATGGAGGATAGTACGCCTTGTGATAACTTCCTCAAAATGCCACCAAATATTCATTAAGCAGACTGAATATACGCTGCTGTCGTAGAATACAATATCGACTGACATTAAACTATGCACATTCTCATTTTCATCCAAGCCACCCTTTCACTCATCTCCACTAGCATTTCCATCACCTCACCTCCACTTTCATCGACGGGTATTATGACTGACTAGCAAGGTAATTCGCAGCCTAACAGAGTCAGCCGACTTATCTTTCCTCAAACGAAATCAAGCAGATATCAACTCACCCTTTCCAAATTATAATCATATTTCTCCAACGCCGCTAGCGATTCTTTGCGCGGATAGCCCATGCTTGTCAGATTCTTTAAGATCGGATCATCATGCACGCCCTGCTCCGTCAGTGCCCTTCCAATCTCCGGCCTCACAGGTCCAGCACTATTACCATTCGGCTTCGGTACATCCAAGTTCGAAGTCGGAGCAGAAGCCGGCGGTGCTGCTTCAGCAGCAGCAGCCGAAGGCCCCAAGCCCGCAAAAATTGCATCCCAGTCATGATTATCGTTTGTGACTGCATTTGCGTTAGGAGCAGGCTGCGTAGATTGAGGCGATTGCGTGAAGTCCCCAAATGCGGCGTCGCTGCCTCCGAAAGCGTTCTTGGTGTGCGTGGAAGTGGAGTCACCGGCTCTTGATGTTGGGGGGCTATCGAAGACCGGGTTGAACTCGTCGAGGCCGGAACGGTCGAGAGCGGAGATATTGGCGAAGTCGTCGTCAGCGTCGCCTTCCTTTGCATCTTCGAGATCATCAAACTCGTCAAAGTCATCGTCGAATGGTACTTTGGTGGGAGGTATGGGCTGCGCGGATACTTGGGGAGCACTGAATGGTGTCTGGCTGGTTGTTGTGGAGCTTGCGGGTTCGGCGGAGACGTTGGGGTGTGAAGCTGGGATCTCGCGAGATGGGAGGAGGCCCATATATTGTTGTGCCTCTGTCTGGGCTTGATCTCCAGGAGAGACAACTCTGTCGTAGACCGGTGGAGAGGCTTGTGCTCCAGGGGTGGGTGGATTTGTGGAGGCCAAAGTTTCGCTTGTTAGGGTATGAAATGCAGCTGGTCTTGCTGGAAGCATATCATTTGTTGCATCACTAGATGGTGCCATTTTTGTAGTTGGCTGTTGTCCAGAGCTTTGGTTTCTAGTGTGCCCTGGGGATGCTGGGGCAAAATCATCATCAAAACCTCCACGTTCGCTGGCACTATCACTATCATCGTCATGTTCCAACTCGGCAATAGGCGGGAACTCTTTGTTGAAGACAGCCGGAGCAGCGTTAACCGAACCTCCTGTAGAGGAAGCGGTATTGGGTCGCTCCTGGGGTTTGGCAGTCGTTCCAAAACCAGCAAAAGCAGAATCAAAATCATCTTTTGCCGTTCCAGAGCGGACCGGCTCTTTGGGAAGACCAAATGGATCAGCCGCAGCCTGCTCACTTAATGTGCTCCCTCCAGTTGGTGTTTCAACAATGTGGGAGTTTGAGTCTCCGGGAAAGGCGCCTGGCATGGAGTCCTTGGTCGGGCTTGTTGCAGCAGAAGCTGTAGAATGACGATCAAGACCTGGAGATACTGCCCTTACATGCTCAGCTGGGCCGGCATTGGATGATCCGGTTGGGGTCGTGCCCATGTAGTTCGTAGGCGTCTCGGCACCTGTAGAATCTTCCCCAAATCTGCTGTTAGGCGCTGAGACTTGTTGAGACGAGGTGACAGAGTCGCTATGCTCTGGGAACGGTAAATAACTAGAGCTGACTTGTCGGGACTCGGGCGGAGGAGGTGGAAAGCCAGTACCGTGGGCAAGTACACTGGATTGAGGGAGCGGGCTCGCTTGGGGGAGCTCTCGGTTGGATATTGCAGGTGAAGTTCCCGATGGTGGTGAGAATTCGTTACCGCTACCAGTGTGATTGTGAGATAAAGAGCCAGAAGCAACCGAAGGTGGCCGGATGTCCGTATCGTGCTTGAAACTCGTAGGCGGCGTGGATGATCTTGCAGTGGAGGCCTCACCAAAAGCGGGACCAAAAACGTTATTAAAGGATCTGTCCGTCTGGGGTGGAGACGTAAAGGGCGAGTTTGGTATTTCCGATACGCTCGCTTGACGGCGGAAGAATGGATTGTTGGCGCTTATTGCAGAAGGAGTTGGACTTGCAACTTGACTCTGACTTGGGGCGGGACTTTGTACTTTGGCTGCGGCGGCCAGAGCCTTCGTGTCTTCTTCAATACTCTTGTTTAATTCTTCGGCCTCGGCCTTCAATTTCTCCCTTTCAGCTTCATTAGTCGCGAGCTGTTTTTTATTGATAGCCACCAGACCTTTTTGCTGACGAGCATCCGATCTCAATTTTTCCAGCGATGGCTTCAAATGTGAAATCTCGGTGTTAACGACCCGCATACGCTCTTTCAAACTAGCGTTTTCTTGTTGATCGGCTTGAAGTGCTGTGACAGTCTGTCTGTGCTGGTTTTGGAGATCTTGAAAGGTGCCTTCGATCATAGCAATTTCAGTCTGTAGCTTCTTGGTTTCATTTTGGGATGCGGTGAGTCGTTCTTTCAAGCTTCTGACATCCTTCACTTCTTGCTCGTAGAGTATTCTAAGCTGCGACAAGCGTTGCTCAAATTCCTGCTTCTGGGAACCCGCTTGAGTCAACTCGTTTTGAGACGTCGCTCGCTGACCTTGCACCTCTTGCATCTGCTTCGACAACGATCCAACTTGGTTTGACAAATTTGCAAGTTCAGAGGTCTCGCTTGTCAATTTACTACTGATCTCGGGGTCATTGTCTCCTAGTAAGTCATCTGCTGCTGCGCTTTGCGATTGCACACTTCTTTGTTGTAATGGACCTGTGTTATTGGACCCACCAGTATTGTTGTAACTCATCGCCTGTCCAAAGGTCGAAGTTGGGGCGAAAGGTGTGAAGATATTAGATGCTTGTAGTGAAGAGCTCTGGGTAGGTGAACCAGGCGTCATGGGGGATCTACTGGCAAACGGATCGTTACTTACACCGAAAGACGCAGATCCACCAGTAGATAGAGGTGCTTGGGGTGGTGCAGGGGCTGGCGTTGAAAGGGCATCGAGACCAAAAAGATCTTCTGCAGCTGATTTGGGCAAGGTTGGGGGTGGTGCCTCAAACGCTGGAGCAGTGGGAACTGCAGCTGGTCTGACCTGGTGTCGCATGCTGGGTGGGATCAAATTAGGGGGTAATGTTGAGGGTAGCGATTCCCGTCCATCACGCTTTCCCCGTTGTTGTCTGATGAGATACATGGCAACCGCAAATTCATCTTTGGTCAAAACACCCGATGAGTTAATGTCCGCAAGATCCCAAATTTGTGCCAAAGCCTCCTCGGGAAGCTTGGATTCGCTGAAAAATGGCACGGCTTCATCTCCAGTGATGTATCCTTTGTTGGTTTTGTCCAAGGGGTAGTAAATGCTGTCAAATTTGGCCTTATCCCCAGGAGTTATAGCCCATCCTCCACCTGAACCAGAGTTCTGAGGAAACTGGGGTGGAGCATTGTACGCAGTGGGATTAAGTGGGCTCCCAGTGCGTTGAGCACCGAGAGCACCGCTGAACTGCCTTGGGATAGGTGCCATGCCCGAGGATTGTCGGCTGGGCATCCGTCTTGCTGCGGCCTCATATAAACCGGCCGGAAGCACATTTGGAAGCGCTCGAAGTGCACCAGATTTGAATGAGGCTAATAAGTGCATGGCTATCACAAATTCTGTGGATTGGAGTGACCCTCTTTGCTCAGTATCTGCCAAGTTCCATATTCTTCCTAAGATTTCATTCGGAAGCCCAGCACGCTCGAAGATTTGCTTTGCCTGCTCTCCGGGGAGCTGCCCATTGACCGCTCCCGACTTCTCAAATAAAGAAGCATACTGTCCAGCCTTATCTGGCGTCAACGGAGGAACTCGGATTGGCCCAGAGCCGCTCGCTTGTGGTTGTAATGCGCTTGGCGGCGGACCAGCAGGAGGTTGAATCGTTGGACTTGCTCCGGGGACAGAGCCGGCATCGAATTTGGGAAGGGGACCAGCTCGAAGTGCTAGCTCGGGGGTGGGATCTCGTCCTGCTTGATAATGTCCAATCAACCTCAATACGATCCCGAAACCCGCTGGTGTTAGTAGGCCCCGGTTCTCTTTATCCGCAATCTGCCATATCTAGATCAGAATATATCAGCATCTCCTCCTGTACCATCATCCCATCTGTGTTGATGTTGCGATTGATATGGAGGGGCGCATACCTCTCCCAAGATGCGTGGCTCAAGCCTTGTCTTCTCAAAGAACTTGACCGCAACTTCTCCCGTCACAACCCCAAGACCTTCTGTATCTGCCTGTCGAAATAGCTGGCCGAACACGCGCTTCTCTTCGGCTGTAAGATTCAAGCTCGGTGCCGCTGTAGATATGTTAGTGTCTGGAGTCTGGCAGATACGCATATCGCATCTCAAGCTCTAGAAGAGCTGGAGGCCGAGTGGCCAGCTACAACAAGTATATCCATTGAATGAATATGTCGCATGCTGAGAAAGTAGGAGCTCTCACTTGGATCTTCAGCCATGGCGTTTCCGCTTTCCGGGACAAGCGCCCTTAATCTCGAAGCGGCAGATGGCGAGGTAAACAGGACCGGTGTGTGATGCGAAGCTGTAAGGGTGCTCAATAATTATACAAGGAGCTTAGGGGTGCGTGGATTCGAGGTTGTGAGAAGCCGTGGTGGCTGGGAGAATGGATTGTAGCAGGGTAGACCGTAGAAGGGATATGTACGGCAGTCGGCTGATGCTGATTGAAGGCTGGGCTGGGCTGGCGGGTGCAATTACGAAAGCTCGAGGTCGGCTGTAGCGAGCATGTGTCTTGATTGTCCAAACCCGACGGCCAAATATGTAATAGAGGGCAACACCAACAGCAAATTGTTTGGCGGCGATCGAGACATGCGACTGCGAAATGCGACACTTGTTTTTAGCCCAGTCAATCGACGTCGCATTTGTTACGCTGCATTCAAGTGAGGCTTGCTTACAGGTCACCTGCGACGGAATCGATGCAGTGAGCGGATCGAAGCACAAGAACAGACGCCGCATTACAGGATACGTTTATCAGAGAAACTTATCACAACCACTCCAGTGGGAGCGGGGATTACTTAGTGCGATACCCGCCCGCCAGAGCGTGGGGTGTGGTGTTCTACGGTCCAGAGATCAAGTTGATTCATCAAATCGGCCTCGCTCCGACGACGACACCTGTTCCAACGAGCGGATGGGGATGCTTTTCGGAATATCTACTTGATATCCACCGTTTCTATTCATGGGGCCTGACATCATTTTCTCGACGAATACCGTGCAAGCAGCATGCCTTCAAATCATTGTTAACGTTCTATTTGATGCAAGTTAGTGCTGTGTTGATGCTCGTCACTTTCCCCTCAAGAGATGTTGTTTCCTCCAGGGTAAATGCTTTCATCCACTGTTCATCTCATTTTTGTTTCGTTTTTCGTTCAAAGAACCCCTTCTGAAAGTAAATGAGCCTATACCGTCGTCCGGAAGTCTTGGTATTGATGGATCGAAATACATATAGAAAGAAATATGTCCAGTATATCTGGGATAACCAGTCTATGCTATGAAGCTAAAGCGCGTGCTTTCCTGGATAGATTTATAGTCTGAAGCTATCCAACGACTATCTTCAGACTTTGCCAGCCAATAGTATTTCGCGGTCTGTCCCGCCACATGAGATTATATTGTACCATCAACATAGCATTGTCGCGGACAGAAAAAGTGGCATCAATTTATGATGCCCTAGCGGAGTGGGACATCAAAAGTCGATAATAAGTATCGCTTTTTCTGTTTACCACGAGACAGCCCTGCGAGCCCCAGCCTTGAGACATTTCAATCTCGAAGACGCCCTCTTCAAGTTGAAGACGACGATTGCCGCCGACCCTAAAGGCTTCACGACACTGCTGCATGTCATTCGAAAGCTTCGGATACTCCACAGAAGAACCGATTAAACGCTAAGAGGTATGCTAAACTACTCTTTGAAGTTGTTTTGGTTTTTGGTTTGGCTGTCTCTAACACAAGATTAGGCATGATACTGTCTCTTGAATCCCCAGAACGATCTCTTTCCTCGATATCCATAGTGCATCCCATAAAATTGCATTCTTTTTGTGCATTCAGAGGGGTCAGGTGGATCTCTTGATGAGGTCAAAATATGTATGAAAAAGCCTAACGAGTGAGAGAATGAGAGCAACCCCCTCCCCCCCTGGCTGACGACAAGCAATGTCTTCAGGAGCCTGCTTCTGATAAACTTGGTATCGGCCCAAGATCGCAACTCCAGCACTGCACAGTCGTCAAATAAAACGCTCCTCAAATTTCATGAACTCAGAAGAAATGTCCAAGGCTCTCAAGAAATGGGGTGCCCTAAGTTTGTATGCCATTTTGATCGAGCATCGGTAAGTTAAGGGCCCTGATTTTTGCTATATGCTTATTTTGACATCAACTTGTTGGGCTAGGAGTGCATAAAAGCAAAACAAAAAGCTGGGCTCTTGAAATAGTTCTCGAATTGATTTTAAATCAGCTGGGAAAGGTTATCAAAGGCCATAGATTCAGCACAACGCTCGAACATTTGACAGCGAATAGACTTTTTGGAAAACATCTCTGGGGAAATTCTGCTTCGAGATTTCGACATCAGGTAAGTAAAAGTGCGGAAAGCAATAAGGTATATAACACTAATTCCATTCAAGAAAATCCGAAGCCCGAAGTCCACAATATTGCAATCTGGCGCACCAAGTCCCGCTCAAAACCAACCATCCAAACATAACCCAAGAAGAAGAGCAAGCTGCAAGAGACGCCACTCCACCGCCTAACATCACAAACACAACAGGATACCTTATCTAGAATTGTTGTAGCTGAGCCTTGGGAACAGCATCCATCTTCTCCTGCGCAACATATCCACCCGGCGCACCACCGGGCGCCAACTGCAGATACTCGAGTTCTTTGGCCGTCTGGGCAGCCTCGCAGCAAGAGCAGCAGAAAGCCGTGCAACACTCGCCGCATCCGTTACCTTCGAGATCTGGTTTTCCCCCGAGACGTTAGCAGGGTGTACGGTGTGTATGTGATTGATTGATTGATGGGTTGATGGGTTTGATGATTGGGTCAACATACCGTATTTCATCCTCATATCGCCACGGTCAATCATCTGCAGGATCCAACCGCAGCCACCGCAGGCCATGAGCGCGGCCCATCCAATACACCACGCGTTGCAGGTGCTGTATCCTTGGTCGCTACCTTGTGCAATACGGCTAGATCACAGTCAATTTCCTATTCAACAGTGTTTCGGGAACCGAGGGAGCCTATGTTTCCGGTTATAGGAGGGAGAGCACATGAGACGAAACACAACAGAAGGAGACAGGGTAAAATCAAAGAGCCATTCTTACTGATGATTTTTCCCGGTGACGACGCAAGTGCAGCACCATGCTTTGAGACCTGGGAAAGATAATGTTAGTAAAGTGCTTATTTCAGGCATAAATAGGGTCGCGGTGTAGGTGGACAGAAAAAGGGGCTCCGTTTTTAATGTCCCCAGCGGCGTGGGATACTGAAAGTCGAAGAAAATAAATGTAGCTTTCTATATCCATCCTGAACGAGCTACGTATAACTTACAGCCAGTAAAAGGAGTGCAGCAGCCACAAAGAGAGTTCTGGTATGGACGAGGCATATTGGCGGCTTGAAGGTACTGTAACGAAACTGAATCTCAAAAATACTTCTTGCAACAAGAATCCAGTAGACGAAATTGAACAAGTACGATATGCCAAGAAAACGAGGAGAAGAGAACAAGAACACCCGTATCGTTTCCGGGGATCGAAGGAGTATTAAATCACGCCCAACGAGGCTTAGAGATATTAGCAGTGCGTTTAATTTGACGATGGGTAAGGCTGATACCTACTCGTCGTGCCGCAATCCTGCATGCCAAGTGTATATTAATAACGTCAAATACCCCTTCCTAACCCAAAAGATCTTCAACGTAACAAACGAGGCTGAAAATCTTACTGGATATGCAGGGGGCCGTGGACACTACTTCGCACAGCCAGCCAATTAGACACCGCGGGATTTTCAGCTCGTTCACTGCAAATCTTATTTAGCCCGCTTCGTAAATTCTTATTCTGACCTCCTGGCGGCCGACAAGTATTCCGCGGCCCATCGTAAGGATTTACGGTGAATGAACATCGAATGATCTGCTCTATTCCTAGCCACTTGATTGAGCAAACAATTATGCATTGTTCATAAGAATCGAATCACTTTCCCGCCGCACATAGTAGAATGTGAAAACCTCAATGCTGAGCCGCCTGAGCATTTCTTTAAGTTTCAGAACGGTATATGCATTAGTCCGGAGACCGGTATCTGAGGCTGGGTTGCTAGTATATATAGGGTTAGTAACATGATATCTTAATATCAAATCTACCATGCTCGAATAAGTCGAGAGATACGGAGTATCGTAAGAGCAGAACCTTGAAAAGATTGTAATTGTCGAGTCCAAGCTCTTGAAGTGGCGCGAGATATGATTATGAAATCAATATTGCCTTTATAAGTACCTACTATTAGGTTTAAAAGAGCTAGAATCGTAAGCAGTGCTGAGTCAGCACTGAATTCCAACGACTCCTCATGATCCTGAAGTTATGCACAAGCGCAAGCTATTTCTTTGTAGGGCTGAGTGAGAACTATGCAGTAGCAAGAGGATGTGAAGGCCGAAATGTGCACTTGCACGATGATGCAGAAGAGATTGAGATAACGTAGGAGTTGCAAAGTACGTCGTCTGCTTCTTCTGAATATCGAACCTGAGACACTCAAGTTTGATTTTCGAACACAGCTTGTCGGGGCCAGGTCGTTTGATTATATTCATTATGTTCCCCTTATTATAAACACCGCATGCACGCCAAGCGCCAATCCTGTACAATCAATCGCAGGTTGCGGAGATATTGGCAGCCGAGGGGCTCTCACTTACAAGTGAATACCCTGAAGCTGCCAGTCCGACAATCGAGATTGATAGGGTAAGGAACTTTGATACAAAAAAGGAGCAGAGCATACACAAAACCGAACGACGCCTCTCAATGCTATTCCTCCTTCATGGCTCGTTACCACCCAGCACCCTTGTTTCAATCCTTCAACTACGACACTGCTGGGAAAGGCTCACCCACAACATTTCGTCTGCGTACCTCGGTCTCATCAAGATCGATCCTGACCTTTCCATTGGCACCCGTACTCTTCGAAGCTGTAGCCGTAGCCTTCATCTTCATCTTCTCCTCCTTCGGCGGCTGGAACCTCTTCCTGACTGTCTCGACCATCTTCCCAAACCAGTAGAAATTGAGTGTGTTCAGTATGATATTGCTTCCCAGGTATGTGAAGCCGAGCCACAGCGGGACAAACTCTTCGCCAGCGAATCGCATAATATCTCCATGAAGAGGAACTGCGCTGTGTCCTGCTGCGGCATCTGCTGCCGCGTTTGTGCTGTTGTTTAGGGCATCAAGGTGGATGCTTGCAGCGGCTGGCTTGTGGTTGATAGCAGCCCAAACGTCCTGGTAGACTCGAACGGACTGATATGTACCCCATACAAGACGGCAGCTGAAGAACGTTATTAGAAGTGCTATTCCATTGTACAGTTGCGCGCGAGATCCAGTCATGTCGAGTTTGTCAAAGAACCAGTGGAAATTGAGGAATGGAGAGGATAGCTCGTAGAGGATGAATGTGCAGCCGTAAAAGTTAACGAATGGTCTCTGAACGGGTGTTAGTAAATTCTCATGCATTAAAGCGCGTTTACTTACAAATCCAAAAGAAAATACCACGAGAGCGCAGAAGGCGTGGGCAAGCATGCCGGGTCCGAATAGCCGCACGTTCTGAAGGGTAATCACCAAGTCCCAGAGGAAGTATCCGCTGGCCAAGCCCTGTATCATTCCAGCTGCTCCAGTATAGCCCCAAACTCGCTGCTGCCAATCCATGCCCTTGCGCTCCTCATCTGTCCACATCACCCAAAGTGCGAGGGCATTGACAAGAGAACTCTGGACCAGTGATACCACATGGACGTCCCAGTTGATCTTCCGCTCCGGAGATAGCTTTGCATATTTGACTGGGAATAGTTTGCGTGAAACGACGGGCGCAACAACTAGATTGACGAAATAGTAGAAAATGAAGCTGCCGAGTACTTGGTGGATGTGCATAGGCAGCGTAGTCAGATGAAATGTGTCTGCGAATGGTTGTACGGCCTTGCTGAGCCATGGCGGCGGACCTACAGGAAAGGGATCGTGCATTCTGGAGGTGGGAGGTGGGGGGTCGGAGGATGAAAAAGAATAATCTAAGAAGGGCAAATAAAATAAAACTGTTTCTGCTTCCACCAGGAAGCGTAAACGTCGTATGCGACTCTTCAGTCGTGTATCGTGAGAAGTACAGCGGCGGCCGAGTCCCAACAGAATGATGTACTACACTAAGCCACTTTGGTCGACGTTCAGGGGTAGGTCTTATCGTACTCTGTAATCGTGGATAATCAGATGCCGCGGCTAATCATTCGGGGTCTCTCTTTTGACGACGGAGTTGTTTCTTTGGAGATAAACAATCTGTGCTTTTATTCGATTCTTTCCTATTTTCTGGGAGGTTTGGATTATTATACTCTCCGAAAGACCCTGGGTGAATCAGAACCACCTGGCCAGCTGAACATGTTTGAAATGATCTCGGCTGCCTGTCTTACCATGGCACGTGGCATGTGAGTCGATACAACTACCCTCTTTGGCTGTATGCATGACAGCTACCTATGACTGACTATATTCCCCCTGAAAACGGTTGTCCTCTCATGTGGTGGATCATTTATCAAATCTTGAGTCGTCCTCCTTGACCTGAATGAACTCGATCCCGTGGCTGCTACGGCCTTACCGAAGACTACAAAGTCCCCAGACTCACCCACCCTCAACTCATTTTTAAAAGTACCTGCACCGATCGCTACTTTTGCTCGAACTGATACACATTGCTTGCATGACATTAGTAGATTCTGCATATCAAGCGTTCCCCCAAAGACTTACTAACAAAACCTCAGCATCTTTCTTTGTCCCAGCCTGCAAATATACGTCAGTACTGTCTAATAAGAAGTATCTGGGGTTCGGCAGGTGTTCATAACGTATCAAACCTCTCCAGATGTTTGAAAGGATAATCAAATTTCGAATGGTCCCAACGAAGAAACAACATGCGTACCTGGTATATTCCAACCCCAAAGCTGGCAAGGGCTAGAGGATCGCAACTCCCGTAGGGTGTAAAGGCATTCCCAACATTATTGATACCCATGGCTGCATTCAAGCCATATTTTTCTATCATTTGCGGAATTTGGAGTGTGCCTCTAGGTCTGTCACCACCACCAGACCCTTCCCTTGGCCTTCCCATCATGAAGAGATCAGATGTTGGAAGGCCGACGAATGATATGGGTAAGCCCTGGGCTTTCTTGGATAGATTGAGCCACTCGTCTTCGTCAAACAGCGTTAGCCGGGTGCAGTGACCGAAGACTATGGTTCTAAAGTCTGGGGAATCTGCATCCGAAGGCCATCCACATTTGCGTAGATGGTCGATGGTAACAAGCACTGCGCTTTCTTGTTTCGGATCAAGGTTGTAATCGATGTGAAAGTCCAAGTGTAGGTTGTGATACTTTGCCAAGTTTATGGCGTACGAGATGTTTTGCTCCTGGGTATCAAGCTTCTTCTCCACGTAAGGAGTAGACCCAAATGCATCGACTCCTTCCCTCCCAACTGCCTTTTCCAGCAATGCCTTCATGACTTGCCCTTTGTCTTCATAGCTGAAGATTGGATCCTGGGCAAAGACACAAATTTGGACGAAACAGCGATCTTTGAATTCGTCTTTGAGGCGAAGACCAGCTTCTAAACACTTCAGACCGACCCCCTGGTCTACTTCGACAAAGGCCCTCATATGAGTGACTCCAAAGCCAATCGACTCTGCGATCAAGGCTCTGCCTCTTTCCATGAGATCATCTACTTCGAATCTAGACTTCGCTGTAGCTGAAGCATAATAAGTTACTGGACAGCCTTATGAAGAGAAAGATCAGAACATACTAGTTAACTCCATTGCTTCTGCAAAACCACCCTTCCTTATTTCTAAATCCGCATACTTTGGATGTGATAAAAGAAAGCATTTGTCTAGATGAATGTGGGGATGACACAGACTGGGACTTAAAAATTGTCCAGTTTCTTCAGAGGTCCCGATGGGTTCGGACAGAGATGATATTACTCCGTTTTTGCAACGTACATTCCATCGACTGTTGGTCGGCTTTCCAGCCATATAAACGCCTTTGAAGGTAGGGGTCTCGTCCTGGCCATCTTGGCGATGGACGGACATTGTAGTCCACTTTGTAAGATTGAAGAATCAAGACCTATTCAGACAGAATTAGGTACCCTGGGGCCTCTTCTAATGTAAGAACGTTGATGTAGAGGTCACGACGCGACTCGAAGATGTAGGTATGCTAGGAGTGGAGTGGGGGGGTGGTCACAAAAGCGGGCTGGTGGCTCTTGGGCCTTAGTGGGGCATTCTAGCTCCACGAACCCCTTTTGACTAACCGTTAAAGCAACCTTCTATACAAGCTAGCATATAACTTTGCTTACAATTAATTATTATCCATCTAAGCCTAACAGAATCGCTTTCTCAGATTCCTGGTATCTTGGAAAGTGCATTTGTATTTAATAATACCAAATCCACGCTAAACTGCTAGCGTTCCTTCAACTTCAAGAGTTACAGTTACGTTACTACAAGCAACTCGAATTTTTGACAACCCCGCAACCTCAACCATGGCGGATCCTTTATACGAATTGCTAGTTCCCTACTTCGATACGCCCTCACCACGACCCCCGCCATCACCCACAGATCAAACCACAATTGCGTATCTGTCGCGGCTTTCAACACTCCCCCTCTCTAGTCTAACAACTACCGAGCCCCAATCACTCACTCAAACAACAAACTCACTGCTACGCTCCCTCCAAGCCCTCTCAAAACGCTCACACAAATCCATAATCGACTCCTCTACACATCTATCTACTTTAGGCACAACCTTACCTACCCTTGCTCAATCCACAGCCTCCCTACGAGACGCCCTCCCCAAGCTCGACGACGCAGCCATCCACTTCAGCGAAACCTACAACCTACGCTCCGAAAACCCCAACCCTCTCCTGGACCGCCGGCGAAAAGCCCTCCTCCTATCAAGAAACATCGACCGTCTCTCCGACGTCCTCGATCTCCCCACCCTCCTCTCCTCAGCAATATCCTCCTCCTCCAACACAGCAGCAAGCACCAGCACAACCACAAACGCAACCCTAAACTATGCCTCGGCCCTCGATCTCAACGCGCACATCAAGCGCCTACACGGCCTATACCCCGAGTCCCCCCTGATATCAAGCGTGAGTCTACAGGCCGAAACAGCCATGCAAGATATGTGCAGCAACCTCATCGCAAGTCTACGAGCCAACAATCTCAAGCTCGCAGGCGCCATGCGTACAATCAGCTGGCTACGGCGCGTGGCACCAGAACTCGATCCCATTCCCGCAAACACCACACTCTCGCTCGGCACACGAGAAGGAGCATTAGGAGCACTTTTTCTAGTTTGCAGGTTATCAAATCTGGAACAAATGCTCTCTGCGCTTTCTCCGCTGCGTGATCTGGCGGATCAGGAAACGGCGAAATTGAGAAACGGGCAAGCGAAAGCTGGAAAGTGGGAGGGGGGCCAGCAGACGGAACGGTTCTTGAAGAGATATATTGAGATTTTTCGGGAACAGAGTTTTGCGATTGTTAGCATGTACCGTTCTATCTTCCCTCCAGCTTCCGCCAACCCCGTACCACTAGATGAGTTGAAGAGTCTGAAAGGGGAAAAGAGGCAGGAGGATCCGTTGATGCCGTTGCCTAGTGCGTTGGGGACGTTTCCGTTGAACTTGGTGGGGATGTTGGAGGGGACGCTGAGGACGTATTTGCCGAATGTGAGGGACAGGAGTAGTAGGGATAGTTTGCTTACGCAGGTTCTTTACTGTGCGGGGAGTTTGGGACGGTTAGGTGGGGATTTTAGCATGATGCTTGCATTTTTGACTGAGGGAGTTGGGGAGGAAGAGAGTGACGAGGAGGATGGGGAGTGGGTGGAGGTTATTAAGAAGCATAGAGTGCTGGCTGGGAGGTTGGAGAGTATGGTGGGGGCGAGGGAAGGGTAGATTTCAGGAGAGTGATGTTAGATGAATTCTGAATGGAATTTTCAGATGGCATTTTAGATGGCATATCAGAATGTAGCTGATTGAGTGAACTCTGAGTTTGCATATTTGATCCATCATTCGTTCAATAGCCTCACATACAGACATATACCTGAAATCTACTTATAACAAGCAACTTTTCATAGCTAACAATCTACAATCCCACCACCACTACTCGTACATCACTCCTAACGACAAACCCCTAATCTTCATTTAACAACAACAATGCATTCATTCACTCGCTTATTACTGTCTAAAAAAGGGGTGCCATATCATGTCTCCACTTCCCACCCCCATGAACCAATAACAGCCGCCCGATTACCAAGCACCCATCCTCCATAAACCACCAACCTCATTCATTCCTTCTCGCATCCCTTTCATATCTTAACATAGCAATATCATTCTTTGCTCTGTACTTTCCCTCATTCTACTGTCCTCATTGTATTTTACTTTACTACTAACTGGTATTACTATTGGTACAAGTAAAAGCATATGAGTAACGGTATACCAGTCCTCGCACTCGTAGTACTGTACGTACCACCGATTAATCATCCAACGTTATACATGACATGTACACCGAGCCAATTAGCCAAGCCAGACAGCCGGGTTTTTCATGACTGAAAAGTCGAAAAGCTGGGTTTAGAAGGAAGAGAAGAGAGAAGATTCAGGTGTGTTTTGGACAATGCATGTGTCGTTTTTCGACGTTATAGGAGGCCAGGAGCTGGATCGAAGGCACGCGCATATATACCCAATGAATGAAGGGATTCATAGGAGCTGTTTTATATATCTTTCTCTTTGTCTATTCATCTGTCCGTTTATAATCTACAGGCGAGATTCAAGAGCATAGCTGCCTACCTATACCCATGGTAATACAACGGCCAAGCCTATATTTCAAGCATGTTAATTAGATGGATGTAGATACAGTTACTTGGTTCCATTTATTTGTTCATTTTGTTCATTTATTTATCCATCCCTTGCAATTGCCTCGATTCACCCAGGGTCCTGTCGTGATTTTATACAGCCCATTTTCTCGTACTCACTCAGAGATCGTCCTTGTGGGCAGTGCGACTGCCACTACGTTCTTCTCTGGATCCTTGCTCACACTATCCTGCCTTACGATCACACTGTCAGACGGACTCGAAGCATCCGAAGAAGCGTTGATCTTCTTTGCCTTCAAGAGTGGCAGGTGGCCCGTGGTTTCCTTGTACCGCATGACGAAGAAGCCAGTGATGATTGCGATCCAGTAAATGTTGTACGAAATGACCGAGCCGTATGTTGCAGAGTTCTGCCATCCGAGGATTGCGTTGAAGATACCCCATCCTCCACCACCGTTGAGTTCAGGGTTGCCAAAGTTGACGTGCCACACGCTTCTTCTGATATCGTAGGATCCGGCACCGGATCCTGTCTCGGCGGCATCACCACCGGTTATGTTGTTCCAGTCTTGAGCTTCAAAGTACCAGACGGCGCGTGACAAGAGACCGGCGGCAACGAGGTAGAGGAGACAGGTGGAGAGAATGAGGAAGTATTGAAGTTTGGAGGTCGCGCCACCCCTGGATGTGTTAGTGGGATCCAAAGTGCGGTTTAAGGAGACTTACTTGTAGAGCAACCACCCGGCAGCAAAGCCAGCGATCAATCCAATGACAACGGGTAACGGAACAGCAGAAGCAGGCGACGAAAACGATACACCGGCAATAAACACAACAGCCTCGAGACCCTCTCTCAAAACCGTGATGAAAGGAAGCATGAACATGCAGTACTTTTCAGCCCATCGCTTCAACGCCCCTCTCCGACCACCCGTGGTTACTTTCTGCGTCTCCAATGCCTTGGCCAACTTGACACGCCATTTCTCCTGCATCTTGGAGACGCGGAGGAGAGCAGCACCGAGAATGCTGATTACGACGGACGCAAAGATGGCAAAGGAGCCTTCCCAGTAATACTCGGTGGATGCCCATCTGTCTTTCCCGAGGCCGTAGAAGGCACCGATCAAGCCACCGCCGATGATCAGACAGCAGACGAGACCGCCTATTGTACCATACCAAACCTACAAGCAAAGAACGTCAGAAAGAGGATTGGCGGGCTAGAATGGGAGCATTTACCTGCTTGACGAGTTTCTTGTACACGGCTCTATCGCGATTCGGGCCATCGAGGGTTTGCTTTAGGAAAGCAAGCAAGACGGACACGATGACGGCAGTCTCGAGCGTCTCCCTGAAGACGACGAAGAATACCGGGACGGCGAAGACGTTGACGGTCATGTTGATCGCTTCTGTCACAAGAAAGAAAAGAGTTGTCGAGGGTCGTCAGGTGATTCTTGGATTGGAAGTCACTCTCAGAGAGCGATTGAGGATTCGGACCCTTTTGAAGTGCAAGAGGAAGGAGGTGATAAGCTGGTGTGGTGCGGGTGGATGTGCCAGTTGATGAGAAGGGGAGGGGAGGGGAGGAGGGGAGG
>QGMI01000585.1:0-24684 GCA_007821535.1 Lachnellula occidentalis
TGGGTGCCCTGCCCTGCCCTGCCAGCCCAGTTTGCTGGGAATTGGGAAATCCTGGAGATGCGTGATGGGATGGGATCACGGACGGGCTTTCTTCGCTTGGACTGTGCTTGCTTGCAGCTGCTTACTACAGTAGGGCAAGCACACACGGGATACCCGATAATGCAATGCAGTGATGCGGCGGGTCGAGGGGTTTGATTCCGTAGAAATAAACGTTCACAGGCCTGATTATAAAGCTTGTCTTTATTGCGTAATAATAATGGCAATGAGGAAAGCGTGCAAATAACCTTTACATTAGAAAGGGGGTTGTAAGAGCAGCCCCTTATGTCTCGCTATACTACAAATCTCATACTCAAAACGCCTTTTGAAGATCTCTGGAATTGAGATCATGCCGGTAACTCCTCCAAATAAATGGTTGCTCATTCACAACCCATCTAACAAACCACTCACCTTCAAACTCGAGAACAGTTCTGGCTCGAGGAATTTGGCAACGCTGACATCCTCACTCAAACCCTTTCTCCTCCTAGTCTTCAAAACAAAATCCCTTGCCGTAGCCTGGGCACTTGCCGGTTCTAGTGGCCGCAGTATGACATCCTTATCGAGGGGATCTCCTGGTACAATGCTCCACCGATCAAACACCAGGCTGAGGGTGGCTTGACCCTGAGTATGAATTCGCAAGTCGGTTTCAAATCCAAAAGAGTCAATAACCGGTATAAGCCCACTGACACGATATAATGGTGTGCCGGCAATTGGACCGTCAGATAAGACGTGACCTCTTCGCTTGGCCAGGACTGTATATAATGTTGTGACCGAGTCGGCAGGTCCCGTCATAGAACACGAGTAGACAGGTTCCATCAAACGTGGGGACGCCATAAGGAACGATGAATAACAAGCGCGACGGGATGTGGGGATGATCTGGCCGCCGCCCCGGAAAATCGCTTCAGGAGCCAATGTGACGTCCATAAGCTTGAACTTGGTATTGCGGATAGCTACAAGGATCGTCAGCATTCGGACCGGTATCAACCAATGAGACGAAAGCGGCACGCTTTTCGTTCTCGTATCGACGATGTGAAAGTCTGAAAGAGTGGGGTATCTAGTACTTACGCTCTTCACACAAGGGACCTTCTCTGGTTGCCCAACTGAAACCTTGACGAATTGTGTCTCTGACACTCATGAGGAGATGCTTATCCACCTGTGGCTGTTAGCATCAAAGGACCGATAGTGTACGTAATACATCAAGTGCAGATGGGAAACTAACCTCAGTTGGCAGAGTGTCGTTTTGTAGAATGTTCGGTCCCAAGTCGTCGGGACCAAATGCCCAAATGCTTCTAGAAGCCAATAGATCCCACCCATAACGATCTTCGAAGAATTTGCCGATGGTTCGATTAGGGCTTTTGATGCTGACCTTGCCACTTTCAATGTCTTCCGCAATACCCTGGTCCAAAGGCTCCGCAACCATAGTGATCTTGTTCTTTTTATTCGGCGTCTGCGCATAGCATTTCATAGCCGACGTCTCGACAACCGTTTCGCAGAACCGTGTGACGGCATCCGATACTTTAATCTCCATCTCGGCGTATAGCCGGCGCAAGTCATGCAAAACGCAATCCATGTATAGCTCTCCCGTCCCGAGAATGACATGCTCCCCGGATTCTTCGACTTTGGTGGTTATCAGGGGGTAGCTCTTGTTGATTTTGCGTAGGCCATCCAACATCTTCGGAAGTTCCGAGGGGTTAATTGGTTCGACCGCAACTTTGAAGACCGACTCGGTGAAATGCGTAATAGGTTTGAAGATGTACGCATCTTCTTCATCAGGCAAAACAGTCGGTACTAACGTTGCTGACTTGACAATGGAATTGTCGACTCCTCCCAAAAGAACCCAGTTACCCGCAGGAACACCGTCCGTAGGGATATTGTATCGTGATTCAGCAATCCACACGTCAGAGATGGTTGCAAGACTCATGTCTTCCTCGTCATCGATGGAATATCCTTCGCCGAGAACTCGCACTTGAGTCCCTAGTCGAGCAGTACCGCTCATTACCCGTCCGAATGAGTTGAATCCAGTGGCATCACTGGTATTGAATAATTTCGAGATCTGAACAATCAAAGGTCCGTCTTGATCACAGTTTTCGATTGCCTTGGCCACGCTCGTATCAAGGGGGCCAGTGTAGTATCGTTCGAGTTTAGCCTTGGCAGAGTCAACAGGTGATGGGATGTGTTCCACAACCATGTCAACGAATCCATTAGAAGGCCCAAAAAATTGCTCGCAGACCAGCTTCAAGAGGACCTTGGCGTCTGTCTTGAATTGAGATGGCTTGAGAGTTATACCCAGAGTCGCAAGAGTCTCCTTCAAGTCCTCGGGGCTCTCACTAATTGTATGTGAATACAATTTATAGATCGGCTCCAGTACAAAGTGTACAAATGCGCGCTTAGACTGCTCTTCAATGCCTTTCCGCGTGAAAGATCGTTTCCTAGGATTGAAAAACACATCACCCCATAGACGTCGCGCAAATTCTTGAGCATTGATTCCAGGAGTTCCTTTCTTCGTTGGAGGATAGCTTTCTGCATACATCTTGGCAAACGATTGCAGAGTGAAACACCATCCCATGATGCTGCTTGCAAAGAGAACATTGCCTTTTTCAGGGCTGAGCCGTCTCTTCTCGCCTTGTCCCGGAAGGACATTTTCAATCACTGTGTTGACTTCTTCAACAACGTGCTTGAGCTTGAAATATGCGTCGGATGGAGGGAGCTTGAGTTCCAGAATCAATCGGTCCATTTTGTTTACCACAAGGGTAAGGGGTAGACCTTCCAGTACCGCGTGCTTGATGATTTGTTCCGTATTAACCTGAACACCTTCCACGACATCAACAACGAGCACAACACCGTCCACCAGTCGAAGAGATGACGCAACCTCATCAACAAAATTGACGTGACCAGGGGTGTCGAGTATATTGACCAGGTGCGACTTTCCATGTGTACTTGGGAGAACCAAACTCATTGGGGCGGATTTTATCGACAATCCTCGCTCCCGCTCTTGCATGTGAACATCCGTATATCGCAACTGCTCGTCCCTCTTCCTGCCCGTCCTTTTCTCGAGTCGATGGGCAATGTCGTGAGTTTCCAGTACCAACATATCCATTAATGCTGTCTTTCCATGATGAAGATGGCCTGCAAACGCAATATTCCTGATTTGATCGGGGAAATTCATAAGGTCCATCATGAAACTCCGGTCGAAATGTACTGGTGGGAGGTCTGCTTCTTGAATCGTAAACTTCTTTTGCTCGACAGGTGCGATGATAGGTACTGATAAAGGCTGCGCATCCTCCTCCTGTACCATAGTCTCAACATCTTCTCCATATACCTGCTGCGCCGTCGGATAGTACTGCTTGTCCTCGTGAAGGACTACAGCGTTTGAGGGTCCTTCATCTATAAACCGACTTGTTAGTAATGCAAACGGGCCGGGCTTCTTCCACGTACCATCGATCTCCATAAGCTCCTGCCCAGTTGTCTCGGGAGCTTCTTCTGGGTATTCATCGTAGACATAGGCCCCCGCATCGATACCATGTTGGCTGTCGTCCTCTGATTCTTCAGCTTCACCGATGAAGTTACCAAATCTAGATAGGATTAGCACTGAGCTAGACTAGAGCAATTGGGGGGTTATTTACTCATCATAAAGATCATCCATGGTGGGCAAATGGGCTGCGAGAGTCTGTATGTGGTATGGTGGAAAATGCGACTCTGCTCACAATTGTCAATTGTCGCGACGGAAGCTTCAAAAAGTTTCGCGATGCTCTAGGCTGATGTCACGTGAACCATCAGTTCAGCCCCGCACCCACAGCCTTGTATGTACCTAGGTATTTGACGCTGTTTATTTGAGCTCCTATAGCAAGATCTACCTAATTAGTTGGCAGGATCAGACTATTAATGTTGAAATTGGACCTTGGAATTTTTGTCGTGTTCCGGTCTTAGATAGACGCCGAACAAGGGTCTTTTATCGTTCCTGATCTAAAAGGAGGGGCGGTGTAAAGCGTTGAGCCTCCCCAAAGGATCAAATCACTAAACTCCCCGATCTTACTTCTCAACCTCCTTCTTTCCATTCTCAGAGGATCTTTTTTCAAGTAATCATAATCTGCCATCTACACTCAACATGGCGTCCATTCCCCCAGTCTACATCGTCTCTGCCGTGCGAACCCCGGTCGGATCCTTCTTGGGGTGAGTTATTTCTGCCAAGCTAATGGAGGGGAAATATTGACAACAACAGCTCCCTCTCGAGCTTGAGCGCAACTCAATTGGGTGGTCTTGCTATCAAGGGTACGCTGCCATATGCTCCTAACTAATCTGACTGGCTGACGGAAATCGTAGCTGCTGTGGAACGAGTCCCTGAAATCAAGCCCGAGCAGGTTGAAGAGGTATTCTTTGGCAATGTCTTGTCTGCAAAGTAAGCAGATCTATTCTTCTCAAACCTCATGCTGACTGGAATAGCCTAGGACAAAATCCCGCCCGTCAGTGCGCACTTGCTGGAGGTCTCCCAGAAGCCACTATCGCTACTACAGTCAACAAAGTATGCGCCTCGGGACTCAAAGCAATCATCCTCGGAGCTCAGACTATCATGACCGGCAATGCCGATATTGTCGTTGCTGGTGGTGCAGAATCCATGTCCAACGTTCCTCATTACCTTCCCACCCTTCGAACTGGAGCGAAATACGGCGATCAAACATTAGTCGATGGTGTTTTGAAGGATGGCTTGACTGATTCTTATGGCAAGAAGGAGCATATGGGTCTGGCAGGAGAAGAATGTGCTCAAGACCACAGCATTACAAGGGAACAACAAGATGAATACGCCATCAAGTCATACCAGAAAGCTCAAGCAGCTACCGAGGCCGGTTTATTCAAGACCGAGATCGTTCCAGTTGAAGTCAGCGGAGGCCGAGGCAAGCCAAATGTCAAGGTTGAGAAAGATGATGAAGTAAAGAACTTGAACATCGAAAAGCTTAAGGCTATGCGACCAGCTTTCCAACCCAACGGCGGTACTGTCACTGCACCAAATGCTGCTCCTATCAACGATGGTGCCTCTGCATTAGTTCTTGTTTCAGAGGCGAAGTTGAAGGAACTTGGCCTCAAACCCTTAGCCAAGATCCTCGGATGGGGAGATGCTGCACAAAAGCCTAGCAAGTTTACCACTGCTCCAGCATTAGCTATCCCTAAAGCTATCAAGCACGCAAAGATCGACGCATCAAGTGTTGATTACTATGAGATCAACGAGGCTTTCTCTGTCGTTGCGCTTGCAAATGTCAAAATCCTTGGTCTAGATGTGGCAAAGGTCAATGTTCATGGGGGATCTGTTGCTATTGGACACCCTCTTGGCTGCTCAGGAGCAAGAATTGTCACTACTTTGATCAATGTTCTACGCGAGAAGAACGGCAAGATTGGTGTTGCTGGAATTTGCAATGGTGGTGGTGGAGCTTCTGCTTTGGTAATCGAATCTTTGCAGTAGATCATTGGCGTCAGCACTTGTGTAGATGCATTCCATAAAAATATGAAGCAGTTGCGGATGCCATTGGAGACTCAACATCTCGCAATGAAGAGAATAGAGTAATTTGGTAGCTGCATTAAATCGATAAAGGTCGATTCACTATGATGAGTTTTGTGCCAAGTTCTTCTGATTCAAGTCCTCTCGAGACATTAACTTTGAAGCCTTTTCAGTCTTGATTCTAATATGCCAAGTAAAGTTATGTATTACTGTTCCCGGACTGTCAGCCTTGTTCTTGCGATCAGCCTCGTCTTATCGGACGCTAGTGAAATTTTAGCTATCAAATTGCGGGAGAACAAAAAAAGTCAAGACGCAGCGACGCTCTTCAGCCAACTTGCCGTTTGTATACTTTATGTTAATGTCGCCCTCGAGAGGATCTTAGACTGTCGACGAAAGCAAAGATGGTTCAGAAGGCATTGTAAGTCTCCACCAGCTCCCATAACAACAATTCAGAATACTAATCCAGTTTAGGGATTCGCGCATTGCTGCGCTGATTCACAATGGCATTCAAGAAAAGAAGAGAAGCTTTATCATAGTGGTAGGGGACCGGGCGAAGGATGCCATTGTGTATCTTCATCACATCAAGTCAACAAAAGACATGAAGCAGAATAAATCGGTTCTATGGGCCTACAAGAATAAGCTGCTTGGATTTACGAGGTAAGAAACAATGGCAGATATATATACTAAAGCTAACTTGTGTTGCAAGTCATCGAAAGAAGCGCGAGAACAAGATTAAGAAGGATATAAAACGTGGCATACGTGAAGCAAATACCGAGGATCCATTCGAGCTTTTCGTTTCTCTGCACGATATTCGATATGTCTACTACAAGGAGACGGAAAAGATTCTCGGGAATACGTACGGAATGTGCATATTGCAGGACTTCGAAGCCATTACGCCAAACCTACTTGCCAGAACAATCGAAACGGTCGAAGGAGGTGGTCTTGTTGTGTTGCTCCTGAAAGGCATGAACAGCTTGAAGCAGTTATACACTTTGTCTATGGACGTCCACTCGAGATACCGAACAGAAGCTCATGACGATGTCACTGCAAGATTCAACGAGCGTTTTATCCTATCCCTTGGCAAGTGCGAATCATGTCTGGTTATAGATGATGAGATGAATGTATTGCCAATTTCTGGAGGAAAGAATGTTACCGCACTTCCCCCTCCAGATCGCGATGAACCAAAGTCTGAGGCACAAAAAGAACTAGACAACATGAAGGAAGCACTAGAGGACACACAACCAGTTGGATCATTAGTCACTTTGGCGAAGACTGTCGACCAAGCAAAAGCTTTACTTACTTTTGTGGATGCTATCGCCGAGAAGACTTTGAGGAGTACGGTCACGCTGACCGCAGCTCGTGGTCGAGGGAAATCTGCTGCTTTGGGTGTGGCTGTAGCTGCAGCAGTAGCTCACGGATACAGCAATATCTTCATCACATCTCCAAGTCCAGAGAATCTGAAAACCTTGTTTGAATTCATCTTCAAAGGGTTTGATGCTTTGAACTATATGGACCACGTGGATTATTCCATCATTCAGTCCACAAATCCCGATTTCAACAAGGCAATTGTGCGGGTAAACATCCATCGCCAACATAGGCAGACCATCCAATATATTAGACCCCAAGATGCACATGTCTTAGGACAGGCCGAACTTCTCGTCATAGATGAAGCGGCCGCAATCCCTTTGCCTCTTGTCAGAAAGCTGATGGGCCCTTATCTGGTGTTTATGGCTTCCACAATCAATGGATATGAAGGAACAGGAAGATCACTATCCCTCAAGTTGATAAAACAACTGCGGGAGCAATCTAGAGGAACGTCTAAAGCCAACGGGGCTGACGATGCAAATGTTGATCGAGCCACTGGGAAAGCCTCCAAATCCGACGACAGCTTTTCAGGAGGCCGTTCTCTGCGGGAAATCACACTCTCAGAACCGATTCGATATGCGAAGGGTGATGGTGTAGAGAAATGGCTGAACACAGTACTCTGTCTAGATGCCACTCTCCCACGATCAAGACTCAACACTTCCCAAGGCTGCCCCGATCCATCCCAATGTCAGCTACTCAACGTTAACCGCGACACTCTCTTCTCATTTCACGAAGTATCTGAAAAATTCCTCCAGCAAATGATTGCACTTTACGTAGCAAGTCATTACAAAAACACTCCCGACGATCTACAGTTGATGAGTGATGCTCCTGCGCATCAGCTCTTTGTGCTTGTACCACCGATTACTGAAGACAGCAAGCATTTACCCGAACCGTTATGTGTGATTCAAGTGGCGCTTGAAGGTAGAATCAGCAAAGCGAGCGTACTGAACAGTTTGAGTAGGGGAAAGAGGGCGGCTGGTGATCTTATCCCTTGGATTGTAAGTCAACAGTTCCAGGATGAAGATTTTGCTGGGCTCTCTGGTGCTCGTGTTGTGCGTATAGCAACAAATCCCGATTACATCTCAATGGGTTATGGAAGCAAGGCTCTCGAGCTACTGAACGATTTCTACGAGGGCAAATTCGCCGATCTTTCAGAAGATTCCACTGGCTCTGGTCAGGAAACGATTACTCGGGTTACAGATGCTGAACTTGCAAATGCTTCTCTTCTTGACGATGATATCAAGGTCAGAGATATTCGAAAGATGCCACCTCTGTTTTCAAAGCTCTCGGAACGCCGCCCGGAACATCTAGATTATGTTGGTGTCAGTTACGGTCTCACACAACCGCTCCACAAATTCTGGAAACGAGCCTCCTTCTCTCCGGTGTACCTCAGACAAACTCCAAATGAGCTGACTGGTGAACACACCTGTGTAATGATCCGCCCACTTGATAACAGCGACGACAAGTCATGGCTTGGGGCTTTCTCCCGAGATTTCCACCGCCGATTCTTGTCTCTACTCTCATATCAATTCCGGGAATTCCCATCAGTTCTTGCCCTCAGTATTGATGAGTCTGCGAACATGGGAGCAAGACTTGACACAGAACATCAACCACAGCCACTCACTAAAGTCGAGCTTGACGCTTTACTCTCTCCCTTCGACCTCAAACGACTAGAGTCATATGCAAATAATATGCTTGACTACCACGTTGTGCTAGATCTTGTCCCAAAACTAGCCAACCTTTACTTCACTGGACGGCTGAAATCAGACATCAAGGTCACTCCAATCCAGCAGTCCATTCTTCTGGCCGTTGGGTTGCAGTGCAAAGATCTATCTGCAGTTGAGGCAGAGCTCTCGCTTCCAAATTCACAATTACTTGCTATGTTCATCAAGATCATGCGCAAGATGAGTTCGCACTTTGCCGCTCTCGTATCCGGTGCGATTGAAGCAGAGATGCCACGACGAGACATCGGTGTCAGTAGGGAAGACGCAAGTGGTGCTCACGATGATGAAGTTGTCGATACACAATTCATGCCTCTGGAAAGAGACTTGGAGGATGAGCTTGAGGAGGGTGGTGATGAGGCATTGAAAGGATTGAGAGAGAAGCAAAGAGAGCTGATAGATTCTCTACCTTTGGATCAATATGAAATCGAGGAAGGGGCGCCAGGCTGGGCAGCTGCAGAAAAGCAGGTTCTTACAGCTACTAAAGGGGGGCAAAAGAACCCGGTGGTTAGTGTGAAGAGTAGTAAGTCAAAGAGGAAGGCGGATGAGACGGCGGCAGAGATTTATGCAAAGGAGATGGGAGAAAAGTCGAGTAAGAAGGCGAAGAAGTCTAAAAAGGGGCGTTCATAGGGCAAACAATATCAATGTCGGTGTTTTGATTACATGAAACTTTGACCAAATTTGATTATCAGTGCTGTGTGACTCAATTTTGGATTTTTATATACTGCACCCACCTTTTGAGTTTTAGAAAGCCAATCAAAAGGCTTGCATGACATGCTATTTGTAGTATGTCGTAAGACAGTATTTGGCTCCAGTGGCTTGAGAAGACTCACGGATTCACACAAACTTCGTTCAGCAATACTTTGATCCACATATTGTTTTTTAATCAGAGTCGTATACTTCAACTTTCAGCCGTTCCCAACGTCGCCTCAAAGACGAAAACTCTGCTAGTTATTTTAACAATTGAGTTCCCAATCTTGAGCCTACTTTTCCGATATACAATTATTATGACAGAGACACAAACAACAGATCAATGGTGGACAGCATTTCCCGCACCTCGAGCGAAATGCCCGGAAGTCAGTGCAGATGAGGTTATGAAGATGTTTGATGATATGGATATTAAACCAGACCCGGCAGAGTTCCTACTTGTGGATGTGAGAAGGACTGATTGGGAGGTACAATTTCCATTGGCTTACATTCTACATATAAATTCAGCACCATTACTGATTTCTCCAAGGGCGGAACCATCAAGACTTCCCTTAACCTCCCAGCCCAAAGTTTCTACCAGAGTCGCAAGACATTGCTGGATCTTTGTGATAGGGCGGGGATCAAGCAGGTGATCTTCTATTGTGGTAAGTAAATTCTCCCAACTTGAAAATGGTATCTTAATAAGGACAGGCGCTTCAAATGGACGAGGTCCTCGTTGTGCAAACTGGATGCAAGACTACATCGACGACATCTCTAAGTTTGGCCGTCAGACGCCTCTCAAAGTTCTAGTTTTGAAGGGTGGAATCAAAGGTTGGGTTAAAGACTTCGAGGGCTCATTGATGGATGGATATGAAGAAAAACATTGGGAGCAGTTCAAGTAGTGGTTGTGATGGAGACGGATATAGATTCCTATCGCTTTCCATGGGAGATAGTATTTGCTGCCTAGAAACGCCTTGTTTTCCACAAACATATAGGAGCAACTTTTGGGCCCTTGCTTTCCATCTCTCGGTGATCATTTGCGCCTTGTATGTGTCCCGAGTTCATCCTCTGTCTTCTCTGCCACCGCCTATTCTCTCTAATGCCTCGAGCATAACGACTGAGTTTCCTCGAACGACCTATTGCAGTATTAGCTTTTAGATTCCAATAACCCCAGAGCGCAAGACAACTAACCACCATGCCCAATCTAACCTTCTCTCCACCATCCTTCTCCTCAACCGCATCATCCAGCACAATATTCAAGAAAACCTACTCCCAATTAGCACTCCCTAGCTCTCTCTTCGGGATAGGAAACAAACATCGTATCCTCTCAAAACCCCAATAACCTTCCGGCTTCCATTCAGCTGAACAAACAGCCTTTTGTCGAGGTACTGCAGGCGTGGGTCAGTCCATTTATCCTTCTTGTTGGACTTACCGTCGCGGTCTTCGAGGCTGGGTTGTTGTCGCATGCTTCGATTTCCGCGACTTTGGCGGCGGTTGTAGGGCTGGAAGGGAGCTTTACGTACCTTCTTTAGCTCTGGCTGAGCTTGAGGCATCTTGACTGTTTTTGGAGGTTTCGGCGAGTGGTTGGAGGGGGTGCTGAGCTGTGGTGGGATCTTTTGGGAATCTTACGCGCTAGGTTTAGTCACGTGCTGATATGATTGTCGCGCAGGAAATTGTCCCAGGCTTCTTCTTTTCAACTTCTGAGAGAAAGGAACCTTTGCTTGTGATTTCGGCAATATCAGCAAAATGTCGTCAGCATTTGGATCGAAGCGGAAAGCCCGAAAAATACAGGTGGATGAGGAGGAAGACGAGGAAGGAAGTGGAAGTCAGGCATCTGAAAATACTGGTAAGTCTCCTGAAGATACAGCTATGAACCTGGCTGATTGTGAAAAGCCAGCTGACTGAGTATTTATAGCCCCTACTGGATCTTCTACCCCCTCGAATCAAGTCAAGAAAGGCTTCAAGAAATCTTCGTTGCGACAGAGCATTGCATTTGACGATTTACAACAAGACGAAAACGAGGGAGACAAGGGGCCGGTAAACAAACCTACCATAGGGCGATCAAGCTCATTGATCAAGAAGAAAAAGAAGCCAGCGTCCTCCAGGCTTTCTTTTGGGCCAGGCGAGATTATTTCTGGGGATGCTGCGGAAGCGCTGGAGGATGACGAGACGTTCACGCCTAAGAAACCAACCTTAGGACGCAGGGTTATCGAGGGCAATGCATTCCGGAAGAGTGTACCAATACCTGTACGAAATAATGAAGATGACGAAGAACGGCCAACCTATAGCAAGGATTATCTGAACGAGTTGAAGAGTTCTACACCTACTACTCCGAAAGACTTATCGCTACAAGCTACTGCTGAGGCTGAAGATGAAGATGGTCTAGATGCATCAGAGCTGGAAGGGGCTATGATTGTTGAAACTTCTGGACCTGCACATATACCAACGGAAGCCGAAATCAGAGAGAAGAAGGAGCGAAGGGCACGATTAGCTCACGAGAAGGACTTTATATCATTCAACGACGACGATGGAGATGATCAGCGGCAGCTTTCCCTCTTACCACGGAAGAAGGAGAAAGAAACTCGATTGGTGAGAGAAGATGAGGATCTAGGTGAAGGTTTCGATGAGTTTGTGGATGATGGACGGATCGCTCTGGGCAAGAAACAAGAACGAGAGGCTAGGAAGCGTCACCGCAAGGAGATGGCTGATATGATCAAACTAGCGGAAAATCACTCGGATGATGATTCAGACGACTCCGAGGCTGAGCGAAGAGCAGACTATGAAGCTGCTCAAACACGTGCAGGCATGGATGGTCTTCACAAGCACGATGACGAAGCGGAAGCTGTGGCCGCTACTCAAGTCCCGTCGAAAATCACTCCCTTGCCAGCTCTATTCGAGTGTTTGGAGAGACTGCAAGCAACTTTGAGCACTATGCAGCATGAACTGGCGCAAAAGCATAAGAAAGTGGCGGACTTGGAAAAGGAGAGACTTGAGATTGTTGCAAGGGGAGGGGAGGTTCAGGATTTGTTAAAGCAGTCTGGGGAGAGATTTGCAGCGTTGAAGGCAGATTCTAATGGCGCTGTTGCTAATCCACAAGAGTTGGTGGATGGTGTACAAAATGGCATGATGCCAGGCTTGGTCGCAGATAGGGGTTTGGAGAGTTTTGGCAACACTCCGATTGTCAGACCAGGTGTTGAGGATGTGGGCTAGATTGTAGACAATAGCACCATGTTTCCAGACAGTTCGAGTTGAATCTGGAGTCAAGATGCTTTAACTATCAATTGTTGTCCTTGGTAGGTCCTCTGCGATTAAAGGAGTGGCAGAAACCAACGAAACATACGAGACATGAGAGTTTGCATGCGGACATCACGTGATTGTTCATGGTCACGTCCTACATATTTCTTTACATTGTAACAAAGCAATTCTTTATGTAGTTCGTAGTTTTAAATGATGTAGAATTCTCAAGAATTTAAAAAGACAATCAATTCGTCTACCCAACATTTCTCAAATTCATGCATGAAGCTTCTCGCTTGACTCTACTCCCACTTCCTTCCCTTCCCCTCCCCTGCCCGTCCTCCACCCTCTCACGGATTAACGAAGGATATCTTGGCTAACCATGGCAAACTCCAAGTAAAGCCTTACTCACACATAACGTATAGAGCATAAGCTAATAAATCTTCAGATACGAATACGTAAAAGCTTTCGAACAACCGGACCTTCTTTTGCCCAACACGTGGATTGTGGTACGCATCGATGGGCGAGGCTTCCATAAGTATGTTGTTGCCATCCTCATTTATCCTTGATACTTATGGATCTACAGATTTTCAGCCAAATACGCATTCGAAAAACCCAATGACCGCCGAGCACTCGATCTCATGAATGCAGCTGCCAAGGCTGTGATGAGCGAGTTGCCGGATATTGTCATTGCGTATGGAATCAGCGACGAGTACAGGTAAGCCTATCTTTCAGAATCGCTTTCATGTGTCTAAAGCTGTTTCTAGTTTTGTATTTCATAAATCCTGCATGCTGTTTGAGAGACGAGAAAGGTATGACTCCTCTCTCTTCCCCAGTGCATGGACAGGTTTTGATGCAAGACCAGCAAACTTACCACAACCATCGTATCGACCTTCACAGCTCATTTCGTTCTTCTGTGGAGTTCTTACTTTCCCGAACTACCCCTCTCGCCGCCCCTGCCGAGCTTTGATGGCAGGGCTGTGCTGTATCCCAGTGTGCAGAATTTGAGAGATTACATGAGCTGGAGACAGGTTGATTGTAAGTTTCTGGTACTTGGTTCACCTTCAGGGCTAGTGAACTAATCGAGACCAGGTCATATCAATAATCTTTACAATACTACGTTTTGGGCGTTGATTCAGATGGGTGGACTAGATGCTAAAGATGCTGAAAAAGAACTTGCGGTTAGCCGCACTATCTTTGGACAATTTCTATTCCAATATTGACAGAATCTTAGGGCTCTGTGGCTGCTGATAAGAACGAGATTTTATTCTCGAGGTTCAACATCAATTACAATAATGAACCGGACATGTACAAGAAAGGAAGTGTGGTGTTTCGAGATGTAAGTCACCGGCCCCTTTGCTCTGGTGTTTGCTAAATATAAGCAGTATGAGCTCGTCGAACCAGGCTCAGTATCAGAAGTAGTAGACGAGGACTCTGCGAAGACGATGGAGCAACTGGAATTGTCAAAGACGCAGGAGGAAAAGGATAGGAAGAGAAGGGCCAAAGCGATCATCACCGTGCAGCATGTAGACATCATCAAGGATGAGTTTTGGGAAAGGAGACCATGGCTTTTGTCGAACAAGCCTGGGAAGATACCCAAGGAGCCATGAGATAGACGAATGGATTATTTGCTCAACATGCTATATAAACCCCAGATCATCGAGGTGACCGAATGCTCCCAGAACTCCAATCTTGAACAAAAACATAATTAACCATGTTTCAATCAGTCTTCCGTCTCTTCTTCTTCTTCGCTTTCTCGGAAGATACTTCGACTGGTTTTCGGGCTGCCTCTTTCGCGAGCTTCTTCAGTCGTCTTCGTTCCCGTCGCTCCTCTTTCGTCTCAACCCCTTCTACAATATCTTCCTTAATCTCCTCAACCTCAACAGGTGCCGGTGTTAACTCCTTTGCCCGCGCAGCACGCTTCGCAGCTTTTCTCTCTCTCCTCTCTTCTTTCGTCTCCAACCCATCCTTTTTCCTTCGCTTCTTTTCCCTCTCCTTGTCGCCAACCTGAACATCCGGCGTGCTCGTCCCACTACTCTCCGGCGTCTTCTCCTCCCCAAGTGTCCCAGTCAAACACTCGCCCCTCACAAAACTCGCATACAATCCCTTATTCCCAACAAACTTCCCACCACCCTTCACAACCATATCCAATCCGCCACTCGTAACCGTCTGGACGACCGTACCCTGTTTCGAGGTATCGAGTCCCTTCAACGAACTATCAAAGGCGTTCAGCCACCACATATCGCTGGTATTGTGCTGTTTCTTTCCGATGCCGAGGACATTGTCTTTGCGGGATACGAGGAGGGGTCGTGAGAGACCTGTTTTGTCGTTTGTGGGGTGGAGAGAATGGCCTGTTCCCCGCCAACCTTGGGAGGATAGAAGTGCGTGGGCGTCCATTGTGTGGTCTGGCGGTGGATGCCGTGGTGGATGTATGTACGTTACATGGAGGGGATCTCTGATTTTCTTATCGCGAGAAATTATGGACAATCTTAGCGCAATTCACATTCATGGATTAGTCAGCGAACCATCTTTGACCTCACTTCACTTCACTCCATCTCTCTTTTCTTCCTTCACACAATGATCAACCAGAAACAATCCTCGTTTGCTCATAACGCTGCAAGTCCCCCCACTTCCTCGTTTCCCATTATGGCTGCGGAAATACATTTCATCCAACATCCTCAACCTGTAACCGGTAGCTGGTAGCACTCGTAGACCTCCTTCGTCCTTCTAATGTTTCCTGACGCATAATCGACCTTCTGTAATGTGGAACACTTGACATTGCGGGCCTCCGGTCTGTTGAAGATCAAGACCACATGGTGGGTGCCATCTAGAAGATGTATGAGACCATCCCAGCCTGCGAACTGCACCTGGCGGGAAATGCAAAGAGAGTAGGGATACCGACAGTCCTTCACCGTGTGAAATTGTATTGCTTTCTACTGCAAGTGCTGAACTTCAAAATCTTTGCTTTGCTTTGCTGCATTTCGCTCCGCTTTGTTTGACATCTGCCTACCAAGTCTGCCATTTTAGTCCCGCCAAATCAATTCTGGTAATAGACAAGTTTGAATACTCTATAGTTACGAAAGGTTCTATCATTTCATCTAAATTTTGCTGATTCTCAAAAACTTTTTGTTGCCATCCTCGATTTTTTGCGAGAAAACACCACCCCTTCATACCTAAACCCAAATAAACTGTGCACGGCACATGTCTGATTACAATCAGAAATTGACCCAAAACCTTCAAGTGACCCTTTTACAAAATGAATTTGATATGTCCTATATCCAACTTGGAACTTTCAGTCAATCTTGGAACGAAGACCAATGCTGTCAGATCTCCTGAGTACAGACATTGGATGCAAAAACCTACGCCGCTCTCACTTTTCGGAGAACGTAACGCGAATTGAAATGACAACTCGGTTTTCAGTTGTTTGTGGTGATGTCCAGCAGGTGCGGAGCATTCAAGCTTATAGGTCGCGCCACTTTTCATATGCCATTTGGTAATTTCCAATCACTGTGTATGCCATTCCGATTTTGGTGGGATTGCCTGGATTGAATTGTTCCTCGACCTTTTCAAGCAGAACCTGGAACCATTAGCAAGTAATCATCAAACTTGATCGAAGATCTATTACCGTGATGTCCTCTTTGACCGCATGCATCAGAGGGGCCATTTCATCCTTCATCTTCTTGGACTTGGAGACAACGCACTTCTCCCAAGCCATCTTTCCCAAAGCTTGGCCACACTTTTTGAGCTCTGATTTGAGCTTGGAATTCATTAGCACCAGTTCATCTTTTTTGTGGCTGGATACTCACCTCTGTATAGCACAAGTCAACTCTGGTCCGGTCGAGATTGTGAAATAGAGAGATAGACGGAGTTCCGCAGTTGTCTGGGTCGACTGTCTCGACTATTGTTTCATTTCCGCGCAGAATACGCTCATGAAATTCTGCTACCATCTCGAGCAGCTCCTGCTTGAACGAGGTTGAGTTCATCGCGCCCTTCATCTTATCGATGCCCTTTACAGGGGCTTCCCTGACAAGTCTCCAAATCATCTCCTCGACTTTCTCTGCGGATTGTCTGATATCAGCGAAAACGCCGAGGATCGGAGAAGCCATGGTTGTAGGTGAAGGCGCCTTGTCCATCCGCTCTCGGAACTCAGCCTCGGTCAGCAGCCTGGCCTTCCGGTTTGCTGTCGAGTCCCAGCTTCGCGAGGGTGGGGTCTGATATTGCCCCTGGCGATATTGATGGTGGTCCAATTCCATCTTTTGTCGCGCTTCTCGCTCACCTCGCAATTCACGAGTGGCGGCATCGTTGGTTGCAGACTCAACTAGTCGTTGGGATTGGAACCTTTCGGTAAGGGGTGGGAAAATGGTATAAGCATTGGCCCGAACGACTGGCTTTGTGCGATGCTGCTGCTCCGCGATACCAAAACCACTATCATGCAGTTCGGCTGCTTTCTTGGCTTGATGTGGGGTGTTGAGGCACTTGTAAACCCTATGTGGCTCTTCAACTGATCTGTTGTTCGAAGTCTGGTGCTGACCCAACCTCGGAAAGTTTTCGCCGGTCTCGCTACGGCCCTGCTGGCGCGAGCGTTGCTGTTGAGCTTGGAATGACTGGGAAGGATCATTCACGCGTCTGCCTTGAGCATTAGTGTTTGCGGTGACCGGATATTGTGGTCGTGACCTCTCATACTCCACCTCCCCCTCTCGTCCATTTGCGGCTATGCGATCCCCTTGCCTAGCCACTGATCTGTACGAATGTGGTTTCGTCGAAGAATTCCACTCAGGAGCATGAGCATCTGGACTTCGGTACGCACCTTGTTGCATGCGGGGCCTTCCATATGGTATTGGTGGTGCCACTGTCTCCCTGTATAATTCGAGGGACTTCGTCTCGTTCTGGTATGCATTGGCAGACTCGGCGGCTGTGGATTGCATACGGGGCCTTCCATATGGTATTGGTGGCGCCGCTGTCTCCTTGTATAATTCAAGGGAGTTGGTCTCGGCCTGATATGTATTGGCAGACTCGGCGGCTGTGAATTGCATGCGGGGCCTTCCATATGGTATTGGGGATGCCGATGTCTCCTTGTATGATTCAAGGGACTTGGTCTCGGTCTGGTGGGTATTGGCAGACTGCCGAGTAACCATCACTGGTGAGTTAGGAGGAGCGTAGAGGCGTGGGTTGTAGTCATCGTATGACTTCTGCTGCGCGTCAATGCTGCGCATAGCGAATTTTCTGGTATAGGAGGCTTCAGAAGCAGCTACCATCTCATCTTCCTCCTCTTCGCGGGAACGTTCGATCGATTCCATCGTACCGAGGTCCTGGGTAGAACGAACGACCGAAGGATGCTCGCCGTTGTCGAACATTGAGCGGGATAATTGTGGGACTGGGACGGATTTCGACGCGTTTGATGGGAAAGTCCAGAGAGCCACGTCGTCGTCGTTCTTCATGCTGCGTTGCTTGCGCAAAGCCATGATGTTAAGGGGTTGATCGGTTGAGGGACCAGAGAGGGTCTATTCTCTCGTGCGACGCGTCGAAGCAACGATGACAGTGACCTTGGTAGCTTGTTGAAGCAGCGTCTGCGACAGATGGAAGCTTTGTCTAGGTGAAGAGCTTCTTTCCGACGCTGACGAAGAGAGGGGAAGGGAGCCAGCACGCGGTCTCGAGTCGTTATTCGAAGACGCGTTGAGAAAGAGGTTTCGTGATACAGGACAAGGAGAAGACAACGCAATACAAGATGAGGAGGGAATTTTGTGATACAGGACAAGAGGGGTGGGTGAGGGGGCAATGTGTGATGTTTGACCGCTGAAAGAGGGTGCTGCTCCTCGATTGCGAAAGGGGCTGTTGAACGAGTTGACGTTGAGAGGAGGGGACAGCAGTCGTACTTTTGAGGGGCTCTATTTTTATTTGACTGGGTAACGACAAGAAGATAAGGACGAGTTCGCAAGCTTCAAAGCTCTTCTAACAAAGTTGCTAACAAAGTATCTGCGAGTGTCAAGTTCCAGATGCTAACTTGGTATCGGAAGAGGTTGGTTGAAAGAGGGGGAAAGAAAGGAGGAAGTTGAACTCTGGGGATTTTATGGATTTGTGACGGCTTGTTCCGGTTGTTGATATCCTGCTGCTGGTCACAAGCTGTTCCCAACTGTTATGTGAATGCGAGTCGGTCTTCTATGGCAGATGAAAAACGTGCCAAGTTGGCTGGCCCAGCCTTGGACCAGAGTATTCAGGGAAGGATTTGCGAATTGATAATGAATGAGGCAGGTCTTGAGGAGATGCGTTCGCAATCGATCGAGGGTAGTTCGACTCCAGTATGCCTTTCTCAACCTGCCCCCTCTCTCGCACGCCCAGTGACTTTTCGTATATTCATTCGCTGACCACTTGGATTGTATCTTCCACTGTGTCTCAGGGCCTCCGTACTATTTGTTAATGCAAGAGGAGAAAGTAGCAAATAAACAAAGAGCAAATGGCAGATGGCAGATGGTTCAAGCCATAGAGGAACATTCTTGTCCCTTGTGTCTAGCAGGTAAACATGGCTATTGCTAGAGCCGCTTGAGCAGTTCGATAGGTTGGCTTCCGACCTGTTAAATTGAGGGATTTATAAGAGGTAGAAACCAAATATCCTGCTACTTGCCAGTTCTGGCATTTGGAGCGCCTTCTAAACATTCTCTCTGTAACCTTTTTTGGGTGGGACCATATAAGGAGAAACCAAACGCAAGCGGGCAGATGAAGTAACTGATGCAAATATAAATGCAAGTCGGACATACTGCTGGCCTTTTTGCTATGGCCAGCCTCACATCTATAAGCTATAGATTATGTTAGGAGAATGAAGTTCTAGTCGCTTGATGTCTCATTCTTCTTGAGACTTTAGAAGCAGCAAAACCGCTGGAACTAGAACAGAGAAAGTACTCATGAATGACGCATTACGACTCATTGCATTGCATCAGTGCTTGCTCGATGTCACTACATTATCTTGGTCTGTACTCGTACGGACTCTTGGGGTATGTTTTCAGAGCTTTGGGGGCCGTTTTCAGCACGCACACTGCATGCTGATCTATGGACTGATGATTTTTATGCTCACTGGAAGCTCTTACAAGCAAACGGCCAGCTCTCCCTGATTCGTACTCGTAGTCTTCTGGCTGTTCTACTTATACGCCATGGTCATATCGCTAAGCATTGAAACTATCAAGGGGTGGCTGAATTGATTTGCTACAGGGCACCAACGACCCGGCGCCACGCTAATGGCATACCTGCGGGGTACAAACTCCTCATCGCTCACTCAACAACAATCCATCCCTATACTCGAGTACTACAGCGTACAATGCACCAAAACAGTTGCTTCAAGGCATCAAAGTATGCTGTGAAATATGTCAAAACGCGATGCAGCAAAGGCCCGATGTCCTGGAGTCCAACACTGCGCCGGGATGCCACAGCGGAGGGGTTTATAGCCCTTACTATAACTTCAGCAACACGTGCGAGGTCATTCCTACGATTCTATCGACCGAGAGCAGGAATTGGAGCAGCGCAAACAAGGACAACACTGCCAACAAGCTACTAGGCTATGGCATCGAGCTCACGGATTGTCCTGCTGCTTTGGTGGCTTGTCATAGACTGTGGATAACTGGGTCTGTCCCGAGCAGTCTATCGAGCATATACTAGGAATGTTCTTCCTCGGAAACCTCAGGCCCTTTGTCATCTTTCTATACAAGGCAACGGATATTGTTGGGTAGCTCCTACTTCTTATGGACATCCTTTTGCAGGCATGCCCTCCGTAGATGTATGCGCTCGCGGAAAGTCCGACAGAGGGAAGGAAGCCAGCTCATCCCAACATCTCTACGCCCTCGATGTTCATTCAAAAACAAAAACAAAATTACAAGCAGCACCACAACATTGCCCACGATTCTATCCGCCTAGTATGCAAATATGACAATATATCGAAAGACTCTGAACGAGATGCTAGGACTTGAAAGTTCTCCATCCTAAAATTCTGAATGAGGGCTTGAGCAAAACGCTCCTGCCTTCCTCTTTCTGGGTTTCGAGCGCAAACTGCCATCGAGAAAATATCTAGAGCTGGATGTATAAGGACTACCTGAGTTGGTGATACCCTACTGGGGTCGATGAATTTGGCATCATCGCCAGACAATCCTACTTGACGCCTGCAGTTTCTGCGATGCGCAGCGAAGTCTGTCACTCCAGAGCAGTTTATTATTAACTCTGCTTCTTTCCTATACCATCAATGGCAGTTATTTCATTTGCCCCACTGGGAACTACTGAAAGTGCTCCAAGTTGAACCCTCTGCTCACATGGCGCTTGCCATGGAGTGAGATCCCGTGAGCCTTACGAGAAGCTGCCCAGAATGGCATTGCAAAGAACTCTCTAGAGCTCGTTCTGTGCTGCCTTGCTGATTTTCTTGTTTCTCAATTTGAGCTCTCTGCTCTCGGGTTCTTTTTCACTCTATTGCAGTCCTCAAACAGAAGCTCAGACTGGGTTGTAAGCCCGAGGGTCAGAAAATGTACGAAACGCCTCTTGGGGAGGCAGTTAACACCAGCTCTTTTCTTTTCATAAATTATCTTGCAAGTTTTGCAACATCAATAACTTTCATCCGCAACTGAGAAGCTCATCCACTTGATTTGCAATTCAGTTTGAAGTTTCCGCGTACTTCGTAATGTAATCTCGTCCCGCCATGCGTACTAGGTTGAAACTTCATCCCAGATGGGACAATGTTCTGTCCATTGCTTGCAGAATCCCAGCTCGTTTGTACATTGTACTCTCGCCAGCCAATGTTTGTTTTTGCAGGTGGCTTGGGGTCTACAGGCTAGGTGCCAACTCTTTTGCCAGTTGAGCACAATGCTTCTAGTAATTGTAACCCCACAATTTGCCATGAGTCTCAAATCATTGGAGCTTAAATCAACGACTGGATGGAGTGCACCTATGAAAGTGCTCAGGAACTCTCTTCCAAGTCTGCTCAGACCAAGTCAATGTCTTATGCTCTGTTGTGCCTGCTCGCCTCCAGTGAAAAAGCAAACAGCCCTTCATCAAGTTGTGCTACTGTGGGAGAATGCCATAAGCCGCCGAACCTAATTTCGAACAACTATTCTGCGATCTTCAGCCCAGTGGTCCAAGTACTGCCAGCTGCGTAATGCGACACTTGGCTAAAGCTATATGGAGTTGCTGGAACTTTTTTGTCTCTGGGCGTTGAGGAGGGGAGGAGGTTCAAGGGTGTGGTGATCAATCGGTATTGTCTGTCTTTGTCGTGTAGTATCTTCAAAGATCTGTTTTCTCAACGGTCAGCAAGTTGGACTTGAAGTAGAGGCTCTTGAATACGTGAAACGAAGAAAGATCAATCGCATGATAGAGGAAAGACTGCTTGAGAAAAGGGAGACTGCATACCCAGGAATTCCTACTGAACTCCCCTTTGACAAGGAAGTGATCCTTTAATGCCAGAAAGACACCCACTTCACAATAAAGAGGACTCAACCAGAGACTTCCACTACATTCCAGTGAGGGTATGGGAGCAGCGCGTAAAAGCAGCTTAAAAGCTCAAGTCGAGCTTCAGCCCCTGAGTACCATTCTTCGAGTTCACGCCTGCTAGAGTTGACGACAAGAATATCTTCTGCAGACCTGATTTAGCATCCAACCAGACTATGAGAGACAGCCCACAACACTCCACTGGCGGACAGTCCCTGCTCTGGGGTGACGAGATCTGCCATGAGAAGTTGGGTAGCGAATATCAAGAACTGAGTCAGATCCTGACTTGGCGTTTGGCGAAAGCTCTCCTTATGGGATTGGTCTGAGTATGCGCGGTGGGTTCGTTGTTGGCAGCGCTGGTTGTTGATTGCTCTGGTGGAGGACTTATCGAGTTCTTTGATTGCGTAGTATGGCGGGGGCAACTTGTGGTGGGGTTGGTGCAAAAGGAGACTTGAAGCTGCTGCATCGATGGTCATGGCTTGTTCAGGACGAGGAGTACCGGTAAAGTGCAACTGAGGACTGGAAGAAGTGTGTATTTGCAAGCTGCAAGTCTTAGAAGATGGCCCAATGGAAACAAAATGCGTATCTCCCTTGGATTGCCTCTCTGCGTGTCTGATAGAGAGCTAGACTGTCTTCCACATCACCCCGCCTACCCACCCCTGTCTTTAACAGCTCCCTGGCACTAGCAAGTTCTCCCAACTCCCACAAACAATTTTCCAGTAACACGTCTTCACAAATTCCTTTGACCAAAATTCCGGTACACTTGAACTGGTAAGACCCCCCTGTTTTACTTCAACTGCGAAATATCTCATCGATATACATTACTAATTGAGCCTATAGATAGAGACAGCGAGCGTCTACCCTTTCCGTCCCCTCCATCGAGGTCAACCTGCTCACCAAGCTCAGAGAATCCAGACACTCTCGCAGAGAAATTGAATCGTATCTTCAGAGTCCCAAGATCGTCAAGGACGCATCCAAAAGCTTCAGCAGGATCGACTCTGTCCTTCCGTCCTTGCGCCCTCCAGCCTCTCGCCTCCAGAGTCTAGCTGTCGTCGTTCCCCTCAACTCGTCTCTCAAAGGACTTGCTACACCCACCTTCCTTCTAATAGAAAACACAATCTCTACCCTTCAACTCCAGAAGCATCAGCAGCTCCTGTGTTCCCACTAAAAGCCGCAAGTATCAAAGTCACAGCAGTCTTTGTGATTCGCGATATTTCGACACATCCTCCGCAGGGACGAGATCTTCCACTTGCTTGAGCTGTCACGGTATGATTATAACGCGCTTCCTACTTGTTTATGATGTCTAATTCTTTCAGGGCCACTTTTGTACATACCCCCTTCAACGCACTCTGTTTGCGCTCTCATCCAGAAACGCGAAGATATACTACCATCCTGCACCACGGTTGAAACTTGTTCAATTTGAAAGGAAGCACCGAAGGCCGTGCTAGTACTGTCTCCAATCCCATTATGCTACACACGCAAGAAAAAATGATCCAACAAGTCGAACGAGCTCTTGAGTTTCCATTCACCCCGTCGGAGAAAGCCCAACTGAAGGATATATGCGGCGTTTATGTCTTTATGAAGACATCATCACATCACTACGATGGGTTCGGAGGCTTATTATACAAGGACCTCTTGATGTTGTTCAGCTCTAAGATCTTTGATACGGTCCTCACCGAAGACAATTGCGAAATACGGTTCGTACCAAAAGTCGATGCAAGCTGGGATCCAAGAACACATGGGCTTACGGTGCCTCGGGAGCGTTGGGTGCGTTGGGAGTCAGAACCTGATTTTTTTCTTCAACGATATTGCGAAGTCATTATACATGAGCACAAAACTTCGTTTGGGTCGTTTGAAGCGGAGTTCTACCACTATGTGGGCACGACTTTGCACGAGCTGTGTCATGGACAACTTTATGTATCTTCACGCTTTACCAACGCTGCTCTATGGGGCCGCACAGGTCATGGGCTTCCGTGGCAACGTTTAGCACTCATGATTGAAGAATGGTGGACGCGTAACCAGATGAGCCCGGAACTTGATCTTGGTCGCTCAGAGGCAATGGGTCAAGAGTTTGCTCATAGGCAAGACATTATCGTGCAGGGACGCAAATACTATTGCAATGAACTCTATCTAGATTTCGACGAGGTTGAAAAGTGGCGCAATCATTTTATCTTGGTTGAGGGGCTCGAGGCGCCGCGACTGATTGAGGGAGCAAGGATCGAAAATGATGAAAAGCTCGACATGGTTCCCAAGGAGGAATCCAAGGAAGACTTACTTCCAGTTAAGCGGCAGAATATTGATGATTCGCGGAAGGGCTGATCATCAAATACGCATCTCACCCCTGCCTCATTGCAACCGCAGCTCATCTCATCTATAATGTGTCAGATCCGACGGATACCTGTGATTACTACGTCTCCAACTCGTACACAGGATCTTTCGGGCCCGACGCAGGATACAACAAAGGCAACTAGTGAGGGACGTTGAAATCATGGACGTGTTGCTTCTGATGGAAGCAAGCAGCCAGAACTGGGGAGTATTATTTCAATGGCGACGGAAGTGATCCGTTGCCAGTTCCCCAGTTCTCGGCCCTCAACACCATTCTCTCGTACGGCACTCCCCAGACACAACCTGGCATGGACGTGCGGTCAGCGAGTGACACTCAAGCAATGGCCATGGCAATTTCGCATTTGTCTACATCGC